>OZ035830.1:2177393-2274893 GCA_964034765.1 Knipowitschia caucasica
AAACTGTTTGATTTTCTAATCTGTATTGGAGAATCGACAACTTTGTGAAGTTCTCTGAGATAAACTACTGTACTGTTGTGATTTAAGACGATACAAAAAGAAAGATTACTTACTTACAGCAAAACCTAACCAGACAGAAAACTACATTCTGGTGCGGTTACAGTAAATACAATTTACCATTTAGTCAGAGAGAGATCAGAGATAGACCAGAGAGAGACCAGAGAGAGATCAGAGAGAGACCAGAGAGAGACCAGAGAGAGACCAGAGAGAGAGACCAGGGAGAGACCAGAGAGAGAGACCAGAGAGAGACCAGGGAGAGACCAGAGAGAGAGACCAGAGAGAGACCAGAGAGAGAGACCAGAGAGAGACCAGGGAGAGACCAGAGAGAGAGACTAGAGAGAGACTAGAGAGAGACCAGAGAGAGAGACCAGAGAGAGACCAGAGAGAGACCAGGGAGAGACCAGAGAGACTAGAGAGAGACTAGAGAGAGACCAGAGAGAGACCAGAGAGAGATCAGAGAGAGACCAGAGAGAGACCAGAGAGAGACCAGAGAGAGACCAGAGAGAGACCAGAGAGAGACCAGGGAGAGACCAGAGAGACTAGAGAGAGACCAGAGAGAGAGACCTGAGAGAGACCAGAGAGAGACCAGAGAGTGACCAGAGAGAGAGACCAGAGATAGACCAGAGAGAGAGACCAGAGAGAGACAGGAGAGAAAGACCAGAGAGAGACCAGAGATAGATCAGAAAGAGACCAGAGAGAGACCAGATAGAGACCAGAGAGAGACCAGAGATAGATCAGAGAGAGACCAGAGAGAGACCAGAGAGAGAGACCAGAGAGAGACCAGAGAGAGACCAGAGAGAGACCAGAGAGCGGTCCTGGGTTCGATTATACCTCCAGGCCATTCTATGTGGAGTTTGCATGTTCTCATGGTTTCCTCCAGGTGCTCCGGTTTCCCCTAGCACTAAAAACATGTACAATAGGTAAGATAAGACCTTATAATGGAGAACTATATGGGATGCATTTCGCTACAGAAGGATCACTCAGGCTGTGAGTCATGTGTAGAGAACAGGGAATGATAGAGGAAAAGAAAGGTATCAAGTTTTCTCCAGGTGCTCCGGTTTTTCCTACCACTGCAAACACGCACCTTACATTTCCATCAAAGCTCAAAGTGCTAATGATTAAAATACAATACAATGAGCAAAAATAACAGACAACATCAAAAGTACATACAAAAATAACTAAAAGAGCAATGTACTTCATATTTATTGGCATTTCAGACACAAGTTGAGATTCTTTTGCAGTTTTTCCAACGGCTAAGACTTACTGCACACACACATGCTAATAATGTTAGCTGTACACAAGCTAGCATACAAACATCATGTTTGAAATGATGTATTTTGTCCAACAGAACGAAAAGTGTTGTGTGCCGTCCGCATTTTAGTAGAAAAACATGATATAGACTGCATAAAGGTCCCTGTGAGTCACTATTCGACTCTTTGGGGTGAGAGCTGATTGGCCGAGAGCTGATTGGCTTAGAGCTGAAAACTAATCATAATGTGTTGAGAGCAAATAACTAGTTTGGCGCCCCCTGCAAAGCCAGACCTCTGAAGCTGTGCAGGGTTGGTCCTGGTTAGTACTGTGATGGGAGACCTCTGGGAACAGCAGGTGCCACAGTCGGGCAGCTGCGACTGTAAAGTGCCAATCTGTGGCTGTGTCCTTAGGCAAGACACTTCCCCCACATTAGAATGAGTCTGGTGTGTGTGTGTGAATGGTTGGTGGTGGTGGGAGGGGCCGATGGCACAGATTGGTGGCCTCGCTTCTGTCAGTGTGCCCCAGGGCAGCTGTGGTTGGAGTGAAAGTGAGGCTTCTTTTGAGAGTCCAGAAAAGCTCTAAATAAAATTATGTATTTATTATTTTATTATGATTATTATTATTACTATCACAGATCTGTTGTGGTCTGAAACTCCCCCGGCTTTAAAGTGGTTGATATTTGTGAGTCAGTCTCTCGCTGGCGGCTCGTGTGTGGACCCGGCGTGACCCGCGGAGGTGTTGCGTCACGCTCTGGCTCCGGGACAGCGCCGATGTGTTGGACCGAAGAGTCGTCAAAGTGAGTCAGCCATTCCACTAATGACTTTGTTATCATCAGAGCGCGCCATGTTGTCTGTTGATTTACACACGTCCAAACTGCTCTGAATCATCTGCTGCTAAAAACAGATCTGGACCCGGCAGCAGAGAGCGTCTCAAACAGAGGGACGCGCACCAGGATCTGTTTATGTGGTTTTAATGTGTTTGTTAGACATTGGGTTTCACAGAAAGAAGAAGGTTGTAGGTTTGATTCCACCTCCAGCCCGTTCTGTGTGGAGTTTGCATGATCTCCCTGTGTCTGCGTAAGTTTCCTCCAGGTGCTCCTGTTTCCCCCACCTCTAAAAACATGTACAATCGGTCTGAATGTGTTCCTCGGTCATCACCGTGTGCAGAGAATGGAAACATATCTGAACTCTGGACATTGTAAAAGCGATTTTAAAAGTCCTGGATCATCTCTGTCCTCAGACCAGGGGTGTCCAAACTTTTTGTAAGAGGGTCACTTTAGTTTTCCAAACATGTTCAAGGGTCGACAACACAAATTGTAAAACTATTTAGGCTGGAATCTGCCTGTTCTGAAATGTAAAATGAGGTATGACATAAACATATTGAGCTGGATTTGGCTGAATGATAAACTTTCTCGTCTTACTTTCTCTCTGGCTTCATCGGTGCCATAGACGCCATTTTGAGACGTCAATGAAGAGAAAATCTCAAACATACAAAATGGATTCAAGAGGTTCTGAGCTTGAGGTGTAACATGCCTTTCACTGTCGGAGCTGAAGCTGGCTGGATGACACTGTGAACTTGTGTTTAGGATCTGTAATGGTGCTTAGTAAGTCTTATTTCAGATCAGAGAGAGAGAGACCAGAAAGAGACCAGAGAGAGGCCAGAGAGAGACTAGAGAGAGACCAGAGAGAGAGAGAGACCAGAAAGAGACCAGAGAGAGACGAGCGGGAGAGACTAGAGAGAGACCAGAGAGAGATAGAGACTGACCAGAGACGGCCCAGAGAGACAAGAGAGAGAGACAGACTAGAGAGAGAGACAGACTAGAGAGAGAGACCAGACAGAGACGAGCGGGAGAGACTAGAGAGAGAGACTGATCAGAGAGAGAGACCAGAGAGACGGGCCAGTGACCAGATAGAGACCAGAGAGAGAGACCAGAAAGAGAGAGCAGGGGGGGACCAGAGAGAGACCAGAGAGACACACCAGAGAGAGAGACCAGAAAGAGACTAGAGGGACAGACCAGAGAGAGGCCAGAGAGAGAACAGAGAGAGAGAGCAGAGAGAGAACAGAAAGAGACCAGAGAGACAAGAGAGAGACCAGAGAGACAGACCAGAGAGAGACCAGAGAGAGAGACCAGACAGAAACGAGAGGGAGAGACCAGAGAGAGACCAAAGTGAGATCAGTGAGAGCGACCAAAGTGAGACTAGAGAGAGAGGCTAGAGAGAGAGACCAGAGAGGGACCAGAGCAAGACCAGAGAGAGAGACCAAAGTGAGACCAGAGAGAGACCAGAGGGAGTACTTTGGGTTATCAAGGCGCAGGGCCCCATACAATGACACAGCCTGCTTTCTCACAAGGCGACACTTAGCTCCCATTAGCTCCCTTTGGCTCCCATTAGCTCCCATTAGCTCGTCCCGGGTCTGCGTCACTTGACTCGTCTCTAAATGCACTTTGGAACATAATACAAAGATCACATTTCAGCAGCTGGAGCGCGCTGTTCTTATCTGCTCTTCATTACGTCGGATCATATCACGGCGCTCTGCCACCGCGAGGAGCCTCAATGGAACTTTACTGCTGCGTCACGCTTATCTCCCCCGTCTCCCCCGTCCTCCCCCATCATCCCCCATGCAAAAACACATCTCTGCAGTCTGCGCTGCTATGCCCATTTAGTGCATTCATTTCACAGTCGGAGATAAGAGAGAGAGAGAGAGGAGGGAGAGAGAGAGCGGGAGAGTAGGGGAGAGAGAGAGAGGAGAGAGAGCATCCTCCTGCATCGCCAAGGAACCACTCAAAAACCCAGTGGGGAAAAAAGTGAAAAACATCAAGGAGGCCCGTGTTGAGAGAGGGATCTGCTCCCACGAACGGACTGAGAGTGTAGACCCTGGACTGAGGCTGTAGACCCTGGACTGAGGCTGAAGACCCTGGACTGAGGCTGTAGACCCTGGACTGAGGCTGAAGACCCTGGACTGAGGCTGAAGACCCTGGACTGAGGCTGTAGACCCAGGAATGAGGCTGTAGACCCTGGACTGAGGCTGTAGACCCAGGACTGAGGCTGTAGACCCTGGACTGAGGCTCTAGACCCTGGACTGAGGCTGTAGATCCAGGACTGAGGCTGTACTGTAGACCCAGGACTGAGGCTGTAGACCCAGGACTGAGGCTGTAAACTCAGGACTGAGGCTGTAGACCCAGGACTGAGGCTGTAGACCCAGGACTCAGGCTGTAGACCCAGGACTGAGGCTGTAGACCCTGGACTCAGGCTGTAACATAAAGGAGACACATGTAAAACACAAAACATTACATTATTTTTGATCTTTAAACCACCATAATCAAAAGCCTTTACTTTTGATTAAATGAACAATGTCTTGGTCTTTTCTCCGGTCTCAGTGAATCCCGGCACCGTTCGGCCTAATTACAGAGATTGCAGTAACGTTTAATTAACTTTTGGAGCAGAAGGAGAATTGATTCCATTATTACACTTGGACTGGTTTCCTGAGTCTAAAGTCCACTCACTCCGATGACTCATTTACTCCCTACTTTCACTAATTAAACACGACAAGTGGGAATTACAACATCTCTCCATGACTCCTGCTTCTCTCTGGTTTGGCCCATATTTACCTGTGATATGTACCAATGATACATATTATTTATTTTTAAGATAAATGTTTGTAGGAGGAGGCGACAGTAGCTCAGTTGGTAGAGCATTGGCCTTAAGGCCAGAAGGTCGTGGGTTCAATTCCCACCTCTACACCTTCTCCACCGACTCCCACTGATGACTGCTGTCGTTGTGTCCTTGGGCAAGACACTTAACCCCACTTTGCCTGAAGCCCCCACTGAAAGATCAAGGCTATGCTCACACTCAGAGAGCAGCCGTCCTCCTGTGGACTCACCACCTGCAGAGGGTCAGTGAGGGGCTGGTGCTATGAGACTTGGGTGGCATCTCTGACTGTCACCCCCCTGACCCAGAAATGGATTAAAGGGTAGAAGATGGATGGATGGATGGATGGATGGATGGATGGATGGATGTTTGTAGGAGGATTTTCCCAAATTTTAGGAAAGAACCGCCCTCTCCCTTTTTGAACAAATCTCTCTGGTCTTATTGGACGAGCTCGTATCTCCAGAATGATTGACAGATGGGAGGACCAATAGTCTTGATGATCCACCTGGAAGTAGAACATCCTCCTTTAATATTATGAGTCAATGAGACTACACTGAAAAAAGTGTAAAAGAAACGTCATATCTGATCATTTTTTGGAGTGAAGTTAACCCGAGCTCCAGTGATCCAAGAGAAGGATTTAAGAAGAAAAAAGGTTCAGGATGACAAGGGACACTAAAATCCCCACAAAATCTGACCTTTATGAAAGCTGTAGGTTCTCTGTCAGGTTCTCTGTCAGCAGAGGTCGAGCTGTTTTACATTGAGTTCTATGGGACTGTTTTCTGGGTAGCCCATGTGGATTTCGTCTGCAGTACCACAGCGCCCCCTGTGCCCATAGGTGGGACAGCTAAAAGCTAGTAATACCCTACCCAGTTATTATTATAGATCCATGAGTTAACCACAGGCTGAAACAGACGAACGAGGCTCAAAGACAAATAAATACATTTACATCAGAAAGGGAGACCAGAGGGAGACCAGAGAGAGACCAGAGAGAGACCAGAGAGAGACCAGAGAGAGAGACCAGAGGGAGACCAGAGAGAAACCAGAAAGAGACCAGAGAGAGACCAGAGGGAGACCAGAGAGAGACCAGAGAGAGACCAGAGAGAGAGACCGAGGGAGACCAGAGAGAGACCAGAGAGAGAGACCAGAGAGAGACCAGAGAGAGACCAGAGAGAGAGACCAGAGAGAGACCAGAGAGAGAGAGACCAGAGAAAGACCAGAGAGAGACCAGAGAGAGACCAGAGGGAGACCAGAGAGAGAGACCAGAGAGAGACCAGAGGGAGACCAGAGAGAGACCAGAGAGAGAGAGCAGATAGAGAAACTAGAGAAAGAAACCAGGGAGAGTCCAGAGAGAGTCTAAGTTTCCAAAGTCATCCTGAGCAGCGAGTGCATAATTATTGTCTGTTCTTTTGTAAATGATTCTCGTATCTTTGCAGCGAGATCAAAGTTTCTGCTAAAACGCGACGGTAACTTCTGGTCTTTGAAGTGAGACCATAAACGCGTCGTTAGGTGGAACGACTTGCGTAATGTGTTGTAATAGCAGCTCTCAGAAGTCTGCAGAATGGACCATGAACTCCCAAAATCAAAGGAACCAATCTGGGCATTTACCAAGAACAAAGAGCGATCATCCACACGCAGGAAAATGACTGCTATCGCACACGGATCAGGACGAGAGAGACCAGAGAGAGACCAGAGAGAGGCGAGAGAGAGAGACCAGAGAGAGGTGAGAGAGAGAGAGACCAGAGAGAGGCGAGAGAGAGAGACCAGAGAGAGGCAAGAGAGAGAGAGACCAGAGAGAAGCGAGAGAGTGACCAGAGAGTGACCAGAGAGACCAGAGAGAGACCAGAGAGACACCGAAGAGAGACCAGAGAGACCAAAGAGAGACCAGAGAGAGGCTAGAGAGAGGCAAGAGAGAGACCAGAGACGTAGACCAGAGAGAGACCAGAGAAAGGCCAGAGAGAGACCAGAGAGAGACCAGAAAGAGACCGGAGAGAGACCAGAGAGAGAGACCACAGAGAGACCAGACAGAGACCAGAGGGAGACCAGAGAGAGACCGGAGAGAGGCTAGAGAGAGACCAGAGAGAGACCAGATAGAGACCAGAGAGAGACCAGCGAGAGACCAGAGAGACACCGAAGAGAGACCAGAGAGACCAAAGAGAGACCAGAGAGAGACCAGAGAGAGACCAGAGAGAGACCAAAGAGAGACCAGAGCTTAAAATACACTAATCAGGACCAGACCTTTCTGTGAGAAAAGAGGCAGACTTACAATTAGCTACATCCGATCAATACGACTAACAGACCAGAACAACACCGACAGAGCAGATGGTTGTCCACAGACCATTTACATTTACAGGAACTATCGGCTGTTATCAGGGGAACAGCATGAACTCTAACTGGATTTAAAGCTCGGGAATCTAACTTTGTGGTCAGACTCAGCAGATTAGGTTCAGCTGAGGCAAGAGAGACCAGGGAGACAGACTATAGAGAGAGGGTACAGAGGGACCAAGACCAGAGAGAGACCATGGAGAGAGAGAGAGAGCATGAGAGACCAGAGAGAGAGAGACTAGAGTGAGAGACCAGAGAGAGATAGACCAGGGAGACAGACTAGAGAGAGAGGGTACAGAGGGACAGAGACCAGAGAGAGACCATGGAAAGAGAAAGAGCACGAGAGACCAGGGAGAGGCAAGAGAGACCAGGGAGAGGCTAGAGAGGCAAGAGAGAGAGGGACCAGAGAAAGAGACTAGAGAGAGAGACCAGAGACAGAGATACCAGAGAGAGTGACCATAGAAACCAGAGATAGAGAGAGACAAGAGAGATATAGGCCAGAGAGAGAGAGTGACCAGGGAGCAGGAAAGACCAGATAGCTATACCAGAGAGAGGTTAACAAGAGAGAGAGGAACCCGCTAGAGGGAGACAAGAGAGAATACAGAGACCAGAGAGAGAGACCATCCTAGAGAGACCAGAGAGACAGATCAGAGAAAGATAGATAAACAGAACAGAGGGAGAGAGCAGAGAGAGAACAGAACCTTTGAAGACACCGGGTCGTCGCGCTTAATAATGCGGAGAAGCCCATTTCCATTGAGACGAGAGAGACTTGTCAGCCTCGGTGCGAGATCTGTCTCCTGCTGGTCCCTGTACCAGAGGTATTAGCGCGCTCTTCAGCACACGACACTTCATTTTCTGCATGATCTCCCAAACGTCGATACCATCTTGTAAAGACAAATACGAGCTCGCGTTAGCTAACTGATGGTGTTTGAGGAGAGAGCATCCGTCTGGGCCCGGAGCAGAGAGAAGGGCGGTAGAAAAGAGGAGAAGAAGAATTTATGAGATTTTTGTTTTGGCTCATAGATAATAATGAGGCTGTTTAGGTTGTCGTTCGGTGATTTAGAATGTGGAATTATGACTTTGGTAGAACGTGTATATAAATATATGTGTGTAACGCTCTCTGCTGCCTAGGGGGAAGGTGGAGAGTTTGATTGACAATGTTGAGAATAACCGGCTGCAAACACAGACATTATTCTAAAGAAGGAGCCAAAGAGAAGCTAGAGAGATATCAGAGAGAGAGAGAGAGACCAGAGAGACCTAAGAAAGACCAGAGACAGACCAGAGAGAGACCAAAGAGAGAGAACAGAGAGAGACTAGAGAGAGACCAGAGAGAGACCAAGGAGAGACCAGAGAGAGACCAGAGAGAGACCAAAGAGAGACCAGAGAGAGACCAGAGAGAGACCAAGGAGAGACCAGAGAGAGACCAGAGAGAGACCAAAGAGAGACCAGAGAGAGACCAGAGAGAGACCAGAGAGAGACCAAAGAGAGACCAGAGAGAGACCAGAGAGAGACCAGAGAGAGAGAGAGAGAGACCAGAGAGACCTAAGAAAGACCAGAGACAGACCAGAGAGAGACCAAAGAGAGAGAACAGAGAGAGACTAGAGAGAAAACAGAGAGAGACCAGAGAGAGACCAAGGAGAGACCAGAGAGAGACCAGAGAGAGACCAGAGAGAGACCAGAGAGAGACCAAGGAGAGACCAGAGAGAGACCAGAGAGAGACCAAAGAGAGACCAGAGAGAGACCAGAGAGAGACCAGAGAGAGACCAAAGAGAGACCAGAGAGAGACCAGAGAGAGACCAGAGAGAGAGAGAGAGAGACCAGAGAGAGACCAAAGAGAGACCAGAGAGAGACCAGCGAGAGACCAGAGAGAGAGAGAGAGAGACCAGAGAGAGACCAAAGAGAGACCAGAGAGAGAGAACAGAGAAAGACTAGAGAGAGACCAGAGAGAGACCAGAGAGAGACCAGAGAGAGACCAAAGAGAGACCAGAGAGACCGAAGAGAGACCAGAGAAAGAAGTTCAAAGTGTTTCTAATGTGTCTCCTTTCAGTGTGACTATCATGTAAAGACGTGCCCTGCTCTCCCTCTGTCCCCGGCCTCCTTCTGTTCCCGGTCTCCTTCTGTTCTCTCTCTCCTCACAATCCTCCCCCAGATCTCATCAGGACCGTCTGAACCTGCCCCTGAAGCTCTCCCCATGAGCCCCTCTCTCCAGCAGCGACTGGAGAGACTGCTGCTCCAAGATAACTGCGTCTGAAGGCAATCCAAGAGAGTGGCCGTCGTTATCAGCAAACCTCTCTCTCTCTCTCTTTTTGCCTCCCCCCTCCGGCCGCGGGGGGGAGGCAGGGGGTGGGGGGGGGAGAGAGAATGTCATTACAGAAGGGTCAGTGCTTGATAACCCCCACTGGCTCTTTTTTATTTCTTCCATTTTGTTTATGCGCCACACTCGGTTGCGTGCTTGATGAGGTAAACACAGGCTCCCCGCGGCCACGCAGATCAATGAGTGTGTTTCGGCCAATGGGGGAGTAGGGGGGAGGGAGGGGGGAGGGTGGGAGGAGGGTGGGAGGAGGGGGGAGGACGTCTCACTCCTGACAGGTGAGTAAAGGAGGCGTGATGGATGCAGAGGACTGGGAGAGATTTGGGAAGCTCCGTTGAGTTTAGATCCCTGGACTTCTCTCACAAATATGACTTTTATTTTCATACAGACAGAGTTTATGATGAAGAGATCCTGTTTGACAGTGCGGGAAATGCCAGTGTTGCATCACCAGGTACAGACAGCACAAGATACAGTAAGTGTTTGGTAACAACGCTGTACTAAAAAAACAGAGTAAAATAAAATCTAAAACTTTCTCTCTCTGGTCTCTCTCTGGTCTCTCCCTGGTCTCTATCTGTCTCTCTCGCTGGTCTCTATCTGTTTCTCTCGCTGGTCTCTATCTGTCTCTCTCGCTGGTCTCTCTCTCTGGTCTATCTCTGATCTCTCTCTGGTCTCTCTCTGGTCTCTGCCTGGTCTCTCTCTGGTCTCTCTCTGGTCTCTCTCTGGTCTCTCACTCTGGTCTCTCTCTGGTCTCTGCCTGGTCTCTCTCTGGTCTCTCTCTGGTCTCTCCCTGGTCTCTCCCTGGTCTCTCTCTGGTCTATCGCTTGTCTCTCTCTGGTCTCTCTCTGGTCTCTCTCTGGTCTCTCTCTGGTCTCTCTCTGGTCTCTCCCTGGTCTCTCTCTGGTCTCTCTTTGGTCTCTCTCTTGTCTCTCTCTGGTCTCTCTCTGGTCTCTCTTTGGTCTCTCTTTGGTCTCTCTCTGGTCTCTCTCTCTGGTCTCTCTTTGGTCTCTCTTTGGTCTCTCTCTGGTCTCTCTCTCTCTAGTCTCCATCTGGTCTCTGTCTATCGGGAACCCAAGTGTTAATGAGAAAACAAAAAACCACTCTTAGAGCACTGACCTCTGCCGAGAGGTGCAGTGCCTTGTCTACATCTGGACAGTTGTAACAGTTAGAGTCACACAAACGGTGGTGATGTATTTAAGTGTTCTTCGAGTTGATTTTACATTTATCTCTTAAATTACATTATTATTTCTCAGCTTCTCGTTAATTCCACAAACAATGCATTTTTCCTTTTTACAGTCAACACTCAGCAGGTCTGAGACAGAGAGGCTTCACAAAGGCAATTAACCCGCTGTGAATCCTGAACGCAGAGTCCGAGTGTGAAGAAGGAAATGAGTTTGTCCTCAGGGTCAGAGTCCGACCAGTCTGGACCTGGTTAACAGCCACTTACTGTAGTCCTGGGTCTACAGCCCCAGTCCTGGGTCTACAGCCTCAGTCCTGGGTCTACAGCCTCAGTCCTGGGTCTACAGCCTCAGTCCCGGGTCTACAGCCTCAGTCCCGGGTCTACAGCCTCAGTCCTGGGTCTACAGCCTCAGTCCTGGGTCTACAGCCTCAGTCCCGGGTCTACAGCCTCAGTCCCGGGTCTACAGCCTCAGTCCTGGGTCTACAGCCTCAGTCCCGGGTCTACAGCCTCAGTCCTGGATCTACAGCCTCAGTCCCGGGTCTACAGCCTCAGTCCCGGGTCTACAGCCTCAGTCCTGGGTCTACAGCCTCAGTCCTGGGTCTACAGCCTCAGTCCTGGGTCTACAGCCTCAGTCCTGGGTCTACAGCCTCAGTCCCGGGTCTACAGCCTCAGTCCCGGGTCTACAGCCTCAGTCCTGGGTCTACAGCCTCAGTCCTGGGTCTACTGCCTCAGTCCTGGGTCTACTGCCTCAGTCCTGGGTCTACTGCCTCAGTCCTGGGTCTACAGGACTATATACTGTATATATTTATACATTTATAGATGTAATACAACAGTACATTGTTGTGCAGGAGCTGAGAGAATAAAGTTTTATTGATTGTGGTTTCTTCATTCACTTCATACAACCTTTGCCCAAAACACACACACACAAAGAGACACAGACACACACAAAGAGACACAGACACACACACAGGCACACACAGACACACACACAGATACAGACACACACACAGGCACACACAGACACACACACAGACACACACACACACTGAAACAATGGATTGTTAAACAGGAGGTAATTGGGAAAGAATCCAAAATGTCACATTTGCATTTTCCACCTGTTTATGGACATCACACGGACTGCACTAACACCTAACACACCTGCTCAAGGAAGCACGAGAGGGAAGAGCTCAGGGAGGAAGTTTTGGGCTGAGAGAGATCAGAGAGAGACCAGAGAGAGACCAGAGAGAGACCAGAGAGAGACCAGAGAGAGACAAGAGAGAGACCAGGGAGAGTCCGGAGAGAGACCAGAGTGAGACCAGAGTGAGACCAGGGAGAGTCCGGAGAGAGAGACAAGAGAGAGACCAGAGAGAGACAAGAGAGAGACCATAGTGAGACCAGAGAGAGACCAGAGAGAGACCACAGTGAGACCAGAGTGAGACCAAAGTTTAGAGATTAGTAGAAACCCTCCACCACCGTATGAAACCGACTCACACAAAAGCGTCCTATAATACATATTTTCCAGAAGCAGCTGCAGATTGTTTTTTAATAACACAGATATTTGTTTTGTAGAAGAACAGAATAACTTTAGCTCCATCCTGCTCCTGTAGCCGCCTGAGCCGCGAGGAAGGGCCTGATGAGCATTATATGAGAAAATAATGAGACCATGGGTGATAGTGAGACTGGAGAAAGACCAGAGAGAGACCACAAAGAGACCGGAGGGACCAGAGAGACCAGATTGACAAGACAGAGACAAGAGAGAGATGAGGGAGAGACTAAAGAGAACTGAAAGACCAGAGAGAGACTAGAGAGGAACTAGAGAAAGACTAGAGAGAGACCACAGTGAGACCAGAGAGAGACCTTAGACCCTATAAATCTGACTTTTGAACGTTTCCGTAGATACCAGGGCAAATTCCTCAGCTACAATTGCCTGGTTTAGAATATATTGTATATATACTGTAAAAATTATTGCGTTAATTACATTTTTCATTAATTGAGTTAAAAAAAAGATCAATGTGTTTGACGCATGTCTGAATGACCCGCCCGTGTATCCATCATATCTCTCAGAGCCGCGGACACATGCGTGTGTGAGACAGAGCAGGTCTCTGGGAATTAAAGTTTTAAAAGAATACAGGCGTGAGCGCGGGGCACTTCTGTTGTTTGCTCTGAACTGAATTCCTCCATGACCGCAGCGTTCTGACCCGGGGCAGCTGCGGCTGCTCTGGACAGAGGTTCCCACCTCCAGCGGCTGTGAGCCGCTTTGACGACACCATGGTGAATGTCGCCGTGGTAACGTGGTCATATAAGACCAGACAGCACAGGACTATTCTCTGCATGTTGTGTGTCTTTGTGTAACGTGTGCACGCAAAAAATCCACAGCTGAAGCTGAACTATGGAGCCTCAGGAAGTGTCCGTGTCTTCTCCTGAAACACAACAAAACTCTTTAAATTAAAGCTGGGGTCCGTAAATGTTCCCTTTCATGAACAGCTCGTTTTGGTTGTGCCCAAAAGTAAAAGGTTGTTAATCAAACAGACTTAAGTACGTTTGGTCTGAACGACAATGTGTTGTTGTATTTGATAATCTCATTTCACTTCAAATGGAGTGGATTTGAAATAGAATGTTAAAAATGTGATTAATCGTGAGTTAACTCACCATTACTGTGAGTTATTAATGAGTTACTATGTGATTAATCAACTCAAACATGTTAATCGTATGAGAGTTCTATAATACATGTTATATACAGTAGCCCCGTCAGCCCGCGGGGGCAGGCCCTGACGCTCTCCCTCTCTCTCTGGGAGGAGATCAAACAGTTGGACGCCGGCCCATCTTCTGCAGAATGCACCTAAGCGGCTTTATTTACCGCCGCCTCACGCTGCGACAAATGAACCCAGCACGGGCCCCATTAACGCGTAATTAGAGCCGCAACAAGACAAATATTTAAGCAGGCTTTCTGATCGTTAGCTGATCCAGGAGGGCTGTTTACAGAGCGTTAGCCGCCGGGAAATGAGGAAGTGAAAAACGCTAACTTCACAGTGATACTTTCCACATTTGTGTTACGACAAAAAAAAAGGAAAATAATTGCTCAAATTTGGTAAAATGTGTCTAAACTCGGACACAAGATTTAACGATGGAACAAAGTTAAATGATCTCGTTTTAAAAAGATGAGAAAATAAAGCAACGGTTATATAAATAAGACTAATGTTTTTTACGCGGATAAAAACAAATTTTGCCGAATCTGAGCATTTTTTAAACTTATTTTTCATAATTTTATGCAGTGTTTGGTGACGCTACTCTTGGTTTGTTCACTTCTAATGTACAGTCTGTGGGACTAGCTAGCTTGTTGCTGCCTACATCATGACCAGAGAGAGAGACCAGAGAGAGACCAGAGAGAGAGACTATAGAGAGACCAGAGAGAGAGACAAGGAAGATACCAGAAAGAGATGAGAGAGAGACTAGAGAGAGACCAGAGAGAGACCAGAGAGAGACCACTGAGAGACTAGAGAGAGACCAGAGAGAGACCAGAAAGAGACTAGAGAGAGACCAGGAAGAGACCAGAGAGACACCACTGAGAGACCAGAAAGAGACCAGAGAGAGACCAGAAAGAGACTATAGAGAGACCAGAGAGAGAGACTAGAGATAGAGACAAGGAAGATACCAGAAAGAGATGAGAGAGAGACTAGAGAAAGACTAGAGAGAGACCAGAGAGAGACCAGAGGAAGACCAGCTGGAGACCAGAGACAGACCAGAAAGATACCAAAGAGAGAGACCAGAAAGAGACTAGAGAGAGACCAGAGAGAGACCACTGAGAGACCAGAGAGAGAGACTAGAGAGAGACCAGAAATAGACTAGAGAGAGACCAGAACGAGACCAGAGAGAGAGCAGAAAGAGACTAGAGAGAGAGCGCAGAGAGGGAAACACTGAGGAAACAACTCAAGACACAACCGTAGCAAAACCAAGATGAGAAACCCTCCCTCCTCTCGCCCGTGTCCTGTTTACTCTTCAAAACTTCCGTATTTGAAGTGAGCGGCGGAGGATTTGTCTTGTTTGCCAACATCGCTCCTCATTTC
The DNA here is from genome assembly GCA_964034765.1 of Knipowitschia caucasica. Lineage (NCBI taxonomy): Eukaryota > Metazoa > Chordata > Actinopteri > Gobiiformes > Gobiidae > Knipowitschia > Knipowitschia caucasica. The sequence continues at coordinate 2,192,226 of OZ035830.1, forward strand.
TCCAGCGGGTTTTTGAGCGGCTGCTGATTTAAGAGACATGAAAGCCGCTGCTGTCTCTCTCTTCTCGGTGTGAAGTGGTGAGAGCGGGGTTTCACAGGGACCGCATTAGACCGGGCTGATACCTGCACTCTGCGGGCTTTAAACACAAGACACATCAAACGCCAGAGACAGAAACACTAACTTTTCTGTCTTGACTTTTGGGATTGATCCGATTCAAACGCTCTGTGATGCTTAATTCATACTTATGCGCTCTGGATTCCATTTCTCTTCACTGGGAATTCAATCTGGGGTACGTCACTTTCTTTTCATTTTTAATGCAGACGAGGAGAGAGGGACCAGAGAGACCAAAGAGGGGCCTGAGAGAGACCAGAGAGAGACAAGAGAGACTAGAGAGGAACCTGAGACACTAGAGAGGGACCAGAGAGACTAGAGAGAGACCTGAGGGGCTAGAGAGAGACCAGTAGAGAGAGACCAGAGAGAAAAAAGAGAGACTAGAGAGGGACCTGAGACACTAGAGAGGGACCAGAGAGACTAGAGGGAGACCTGGGAGACTAGAGTGAGATCTGAGAGACTAGAGAGAGATCTGAGAGACTAGAGGGAGATCTGAGAGACTAGAGAGGGACCAGAGAGAATATAGAAAGAGATTTGAGAGACTAGAGAGAGATCTGCGAGACAAAAGAGAGACCAGAGAGAGACTAGAGAGAGACCTGTGGGACTAGAAAGAGACCTGAGAGACTAGGGAGAGACATGACAAACTAGAGAGGAACCAGAGAGAGAGAGATCGGAGGGTGGGAACAGAGAGAGAGACTGGAGAGAGACCAGAGAGACTAGAGAGAGACCTGAGAGACTAGAGAGAGAGAGACTAGAGAGAGACTGGAGAGAGACCAGAGAGACTAGAGAGGGACTGGAGAGACTAGAGAGAGAGAGACTAGAGAGGGACTGGAGAGACTAGTGAGGGACTGGAGAGACTAGAGAGGGACCTGAGAGACTAGAGAGGGACCTGAGAGACTAGAGAGAGACCTGAGAGGGACCTGAGAGACTAGAGAGGGACCTGAGAGACTAGAGAGAGACCTGAGAGAGACCTGAGAGACTAGAGAGAGACCAGAGAGACTAGAGAGAGAGAGACTAGTGAGGGACCTGAGAGACTAGAGAGGGACCTCAGAGACTAGAGAGATACCTGAGAGACTAGAGAGAGACTTGAGAGACTAGAGAGAGACCTGAGAGAGACCTGAGAGAGACTTGAGAGACTAGAGAGAGACATGAGAGACTAGAGAGAGACCTGAGAGAGACCTGAGAGAGACTTGAGAGAGACTTGAGAGACTAGAGAGAGAGAGGCTAGAGAGGGACGTGAGAGACTAGAGAGGGACCAGAAAGCGAGACCAGAAAAAGGGACTAGAGACCAGAAAGAGAGACCAGAGATCAGAGAGAGACCAGATAGAGACTAAAGAGGGACCAGAAACGGAGACAATATCGAGGGAAAAACTCAAAACGTTCCAACATGAGAACCCTCCCTCTGTCCTCTTCCTGGTCCTGTTTTTCTAACACACAGTAAAAACTTTTCAATGTTCTTGCATATTTTACCTTAAAGCTAAACTTTCTGCCGTTTTTGTACGGACGATCTGCTCTTTTTTAACATCAAGCGTTAAATCTAGATCAGGTCGAAATCAAGAGAGGTTCAAATGAATGTCTGTCACAGAAGAAAATATAACTTTACACCAGAGGAAGAGAGAGCAGTGAGAGAGAGACCAGAGAGAGAGAGACCAGAGAGAGAGAGACCAGAGAGAGAGAGACCAGTGTGAGAGAGACCAGAGAGAGAGAGACCAGTGTGAGAGAGACCAGAGAGAGAGAGACAAGAGAGAGAGAGACCAGTGAGAGAGAGACCAGAGAGAGAGAGACCAGAGAGAGACCAGAGAGAGAGAGACCAGAGAGAGAGAGACCAGAGAGAGAGAGACCAGAGAGAGAGAGACCAGTGTGAGAGAGACCAGAGAGAGAGAGACAAGAGAGAGAGAGACCAGTGTGAGAGAGACCAGAGAGAGAGAGACCAGAGAGAGAGAGACCAGAGAGAGACCAGAGAGAGAGAGACCAGAGAGAGAGAGACCAGTGAGAGAGAGAGAGAGAGAGAGAGACCACCAGAGAGAGAGAGAGTGTGAGAGAGACCAGAGAGAGAGAGACAAGAGAGAGAGAGACCAGTGAGAGAGAGACCAGAGAGAGAGAGACCAGAGAGAGACCAGAGAGAGAGAGACCAGAGAGAGAGAGACCAGAGAGAGAGAGACCAAAGAGAGACCAGAGAGAGTCCAGAGAGAGACCAGAGAGAGAGAGAGACCAGAGAGAGACCAGAAAGACCGGTTAGTGCACACTGGTGCACACTGGGGTAGTCTTGCACAGTTTTTCCAATGTGGTTTTACTGCAAATGCCAAATAAATCTGAATCTGAGTGAGACCTTAGTGAAACCTGAGAGAGACCAGAGAAAGAGAGACCAAAGAGTGCCAGAGAGAGACCAGAGAGACCAGAGAGAGACCAGAGAGAGACCAGAGAGAGAGACCAGAGAGAGACCAGAGAGAGACCAGAGAGAGAGACCAGAGAGAGACCAGAGAGAGACCAGAGAGAGACCAGATTAATGTAATGTTTTCTGAGGTAAAATAATATATAAATAAGTTTGTGACTTTGTGTTCCTGTTACTCACATGAACCGTGCCCTTCACTTTGTCGTTCACAGAAGCAGAAAATGCTTTGTCCTCTCCGCTCTCTCTCCTCCACATTCTCTCCTGTCAAAAACTCTCTTTTTATAATGAAGGGCTTGAAAGCAGAGGCCATTAAAGCTTGGGTGTGTGTTTTTCTGTGGGCGCTGACACCTCTCGCCTCTCGCTCCTTCTACGATCGATACTTGGACGATGCTGAGACTAACGTTTTTAAGATGGAGCCAAACATGAATCATTTATGTCACGATGGAATAACTGAGCGGACAGAGGCGTATGCGGCGGTGCTGTGAGGCTGTTCACTGCTCCACTTAGGCCAAGTTAGCGATCTGTGGATTCTTTTTCCTTCAGGCAAAATGACTAACAATATTGATAATTAACCGGTTTTATAATATGCTTTTCAGGACTCTCAAAGACTCTTCAAATGTAATTATTCTTTCACTTCAAACACGGTGGTGATTAACTACTACTGTAGCCACAGCTGCCCTGGGGCACACTGACAGAAGCGAGGCAACCAGTCTGTGCCATCGGCCCCTCCCACCACCACCAACCATTCACACACACACCAGACTCATTCTAATGTGGGGAAGAGTCTTGCCTAAGGACACAACCACAGTTTGGCACTTTACAGCCACAGCCGCTCCATTGTGGCTCCTACTGTTCCCAGAGGTCTCCCATCACGGTACTAACCAGGCCTTGACCTGCTTAGCTTCTGAGGGCTGACAGGATCTGGCTTTCACCTGCAGGTATGACCAATGAAGACCACTGTCCATAATTAACTTTCATGCATTCGCAAGATCCAGGACTGAGGCTGTAGACCCAGGACTGAGGCTGTAGACCCAGGACTGAGGCTGTAGATCCAGGACTGAGGCTGTAGACCCAGGACTGAGGCTGTAGACCCAGGACTGAGGCTGTAGATCCAGGACTGAGGCTGTAGACCCAGGACTGAGGCTGTAGACCAAGGACTGAGGCTGTAGACCCAGGACTGAGGCTGTAGACCCAGGACTGAGACTGTAGACCCAGGACTGAGGCTGGAGATCCAGGACTGAGGCTGTAGACCCAGGACTGAGGCTGTAGACCCAGGACTGAGGCTGTAGATCCAGGGCTAAGGCTGTAGATCCAGGACTGAGGCTGTAGACCCAGGACTGAGGCTGTAGACCCAGGACTGAGACTGTAGATCCCCTCTCTCTTCTCTCTCTCCTCTCTCTCCTCACTCCCCTCTCTTTCCGCTCTCCCCTCTCTCCCCTCTCTCTCCTCACTCCCCTCTCTTTCCGCTCTCCCCTCTCTCCCCTCTCTCTCCTCACTCCCCTCTCTTTCCGCTCTCCCCTCTCTCCCCTCTCTCTCCTCACTCCCCTCTCTCTCCGCTCTCCCCTCTCTCCCCTCTCTCTCCTCACTCCCCTCTCTCCCCTCTCTCCCCTCTCTCCCCTCACTCCTCACTCTCCTCTCTTTCCGCTCTCCCCTCTCTCCCCTCCCTCTTCTCTCTCCCCCCTCTCTCCCCTCTCTCCCCTCACTCTTCACTCCCCTCTCTTTCCGCTCTCCCCTCTCTCCCCTCTCTCCCCTCCCCTCTCTCCTCTCTCCCCCTCTCCCCTCTCTTTCCGCTCTCCCCTCTCTCCCCTCCCTCTCCTCTCTCCCCTCACTCCTCACTCCCCTCTCTTTCCGCTCTCCCCTGACGGTTCTCAGCACCGGTGTTTTCTGTTTCCTTCGGTCGTGTGGCTGCACGCGGCCGCGGCGGCGCCATTAGCATGTCCCGTGGGGCTCGTGTGCGTCGCATGTGAACGCCTATTCCTCCTTCCTTGGTTGCACTTCTAATCATTTTGCAGATAAGGCCGCGCCGTTTTCGGCGACAAATAATAACGAGGGACACATAAAGAAAAAGATAATGAGCTTTTTCCTGTACCACACCTCTGGAGGCCGGCGTCCGCTTAGCTCCAATGTCATTAGCCCGGAATTAAACCGCGGCTGTTGTTTTGCTTGCACTATCAATTTATGCACTTTAATTGCACGACCAGACTGTTCACAAAACCATACACAAGAAGAAGTAGCAGCTGGAGGAGTGGTAGGAGCAGCAGGACCACATCGGCTTTGGAAAGTCCTCCGAGAACTGTTATTTTTAAATAAAGTTCCTTGTGTTTTTAATTTGTTGTATACATGCTGTGTGTTTTTATTATTGCTTGGACAATACATGTCTCAGGAGTGCCCCTGAAGTCCAACAGACTGGTCCCGATGCACCTGCGTTTTGGGAACAAAAGGCAAAGATGGGGAGAGAAGCAAGACACAGGACGGGCTCGGGCGGGACCAGTGTCGGGGCCGGGCCCAAAAAAGTCCAAAAGGACATGCGTTTTTTCACATTTTCAGCTGCCGCAAACATTTTGAAACTGCCCATAGCGGCTGAAAAACGAGCTGAACCAGTTTTTCAGCCGCTTTGATGTTTCCCCTGACACCTCCCCCACCCCCCACTACTCTAACGACCCACCCATCAGCTCTGCCCCCACCCTGACAATAGCCTCAGAAGACATCAAACAACTCTTCTCGAGGAAACACCATGTAAAGCCCCCGGTCCAGACCATGTCTCACCTGCCACTCTAGCTCACTAGAGTTAGCTCACTGCACCAGTGAGCTAACTCCTGTGTTCAGTGACATTTTCAACTCCTCTCTGCAGTCCTGCCATGTCCCGGCCTGCTTCAAATCCTCCATCATTGTCCCCGTCCCGAAGAAGCCCAGGATCACAGGACTCAACGACTACAGACCTGTAGCACTTACGTCTGTCGTTATGAAGTCATTTGAACGCCTGGTTCTCTCCCATCTCAAGTCCCTCACCTCCCCCCCCCTGGACCCCCTGCAGTTCGCCTACAGAGCCAACAGATCAGTAAACAACATCAACCTAGCCCTCCACCACGTTCCTACAGCACCTGGACTCCCCGGGGACCGACGCCAGGGTCCTGTTCGTGGACTTCAGCTCTGCCTTCAACACAATCCTGCCATCCCTGCTCCAGGACATGCTGCAGGTGGATCACTGACTTCCTGACGGACAGGAAGCAGCGAGAGCGTCTGGGGAAGAATGTCTCGGACTCTCGGATTATAAATACAGGAGCCCCACAGGGCTGTGTTTTTTCTCCCCTGCTCTTCTCCCTGTACACCAACCACTGCACCTCCAGCCACGACTCCGTGAAGCTGAACAAGTTCGCGGACGACACCACCCTCATTGGACTCATCTCCAACAACGATGAGTCCGCCTACAGGAGGGAGGTGGACCGGCTGGTGTCCTGGTGCAGTGGTAACAACCTGGAGCTGAACGCCCAGAAGACAGTGGAGATGATTGTGGACTTCAGGAAGAGCACTGTCCCCCCACCCCCACCCTCCGTGATGGACTCCCCCATCACCTCTGTGGAGTCATTTCGTTTCCTGGGCACCACCATCACCCAGGACCTCAAGTGGGAGCCGACCATCAGCTCCCTCATCAAGAAGGCCCAGCAGAGGATGTACTTCCTGCGGCAGCTCAGGAAAGCCAAGCTGCCTGCACAGATGTTGGTGCAGTTCTACACGGCCATCATCGAGTCCATCCTCACCTCCTCCGTCACCGTGTGGTTCGCTGGAGCCACAGTCAGGGACAAACAGAGACTACAGTGCATTGTGCGCTCTGCAGAGGAAGTGATCGGCCGCAGCCTTCCATCGCTGCAGGACCTGTACGTCGCCCGAGCTCGAGGCCGGGCTGGTCGTATCACAGCCGACCCCTCTCACCTGCACATGGACTATTCCAACCACTCCCCTCAGGCAGGAGGCTGCGGTCCATCAGGACTAGAACCTCCCGCCACAAGAACAGATTCTTTCCCTCTGCTGTTGGACTCCTGAACAGTTCATAAACCTTCACTGACCTCTGACCTTATGACCGTCACTTTATGCTACTGTCACTTTACTGCACTCTAGCGCACTCTTAAGGGTCTATTGTGTGCACTTAGTGTACTTGTATAAAGTAAACTGAAGACATTCATGTCAATTTTTATTCATGCATGCCTTTGATTTTATTCTGATTTAACTTGTTTGCACCGAGAGCGAAAGCAATTTCCTGGTTTGTGAATTCCTGTCACTCACATGGCAATAAAAAGATTCTGATTCTTAAAGCGATGGCACATTAGTTTGAATGGTGGAGATAGGCGTGACTACGCCCATTAATATTTACAGTCTATGAGCGGGACAGGCCGTGGCCAAAGGACCCATCACGAGCGAATCCTGGAGGATGCTCAACTAATTCGTAGCCATATCTATCCCAAAGCGAGAGCGAGCCTTAATTCTACAATAAACGAGTGAACATTGACTTGCCTCTTTTGAACGATGCCACAAGAAGAAAAATAATGTGTTGTCTTTAAATTGTTACATACATTTGAACGATTGCATTTCTGATTTTTTAAAATGACAATAATTTAAATCTTCACAGTTTGTCACAGCTCTCTCCCAAACTTTCGCACCGACAGCAGCAGCAAAAGAAGCATTACCTGAGCCTTATGTGCTAATAGTTTTTTAAAGCAGCGGCACTTGGCAATCCATCATGGAGATAGCAATCAGGGCTTCCTCCCCTCTTCAGGCCCTCGTCTTCCTCAGTCTTCACTTCATGCACATTCATGCTCCGAGCCCAAATCTCAGCCAAGTCATCGGGTGTGGATTTGATTACAGGTAATGTGGGACTATCAACGCCGGTCCATCAGCGACAAGGGAGAGCGGGAAAAATGTGCGCTCCGGCGGCGAGAATGGCCTCCTCTTCTCCACACGGCTCCGAAGTTAACGACCACTTACACGCTGAGAAAAGTGTGTGGTTTTTATAAATCACTGTCCTACTTTTCATGAGAGCAGCTCTGAAAGGATGATGGCCGTGTGGGATCTCTGTAATCACAGCCATCGATGAGTGGAACCCATGACTCCTCTCTAAAATCGCCTTTTCTCAGAGTCATCAAAGACAGAGAGGGAATGGAAACCAGATAGGCCTCTCCACTGAGTTTTGATTTCATTCAGGAGAAAATGTTTAGGGTGAGATTACAGAGTCAGCGGAAGAACTTGGAAAATATATAGAAAAAACATATTAGTGCCACATCTCGGGTTTCCAAGATGTCCGCCCGGGTCTCTCCAAGATGTCTGCCCCTGGTCTCTCAAAGATGTCTACCCCTGGTCTCTTCTGTACACTTACTGCACAAGACCAGGAACCAGATGTGGCCAGAACATGTCACTTCTGCTAATGTTTTGGACGTCTAAGGTGCATGAATGGACCAGGACATTGGTCTGAATGAGCAGACATCTTGAAGAGACCAGGAACAGACATATCTCTGATCCTGGTGTTTATACTTTGACATCGCCTTTGAACATTCAGAAATGGGCCGAAGAGAGACCAGAGCGAGATCTGAGAGAGACCAGAGAGAAACGGCAGAGAAACTAGAGAGAGACACCAGAGGGAGACTAGAGAGACACAAGAGAGACCAGAGAGAGACGAGAGAAAGACTAGAGAGAGACTAGAGAAAGACCAGAGAGAGACTAGAGAGAGACCAGAGAGAGACCAGGGAAAGACTGGAGAGAGACCAGAGAGAGACCAGGGAGAGACTAGAGATAGACCAGAAAGAGACTAGAGAGAGACCCAAGAGAGACTAGAGAGAGACCAGAGAGAGACCAGAGAGAGACCAGAGGGAGACCAGGGAAAGACTGGAGAGAGACCAGAGAGAGACCAGGGAGAGACTAGAGATAGACCAGAAAGAGACTAGAGAGAGACCCAAGAGAGACTAGAGAGAGACCAGAGAGAGACCAGAGAGAGACCAGAGGGAGACCAGAGGGAGACCAGAGGGAGACCAGAGAGAGATCAGCAAGAGACCCATCAGATGCCTTTATTCATGAGGGAAACTCCAGTCTGCCCCTGTTATAAGCTACCACAGTCAGAACAAATGCCCATATAAGGTAATTGGCTCCAGCTAGCTTATGTTCGAATCGTCCTCTTTTGCATCTATGCTAACACTGCATTAACGCTAACCACTCCTCAAACACTGTCCATGCTCCTGAGCTCTCCCACACACTACGGTCATAATGGAGTGAGATTAAGAGAGCGATCGGGGGCTTTTGTGTCCTTGATGTCGGTCCATCTTTCCACTGCAGCCATCTTTTATTTTATTATCATCTAATCTCCGGCGTTTTAGCTTCGGCCAGTGCAAACCGAACGCAATTTCTGAACGAGAGCGGTTTCATTTGGGCCGAGGCGCTGGACCGTAGCAATGACCCGACTCTGCCAAAGTTTGAGGCCTTTAAAAAACTTCTTCCACAGCTTTTTTCGCTGCCATAATCACATTTAGACGACGGAGACAATTCAATCTATGGCTAATGAACGATTCTATAAAACGCAGATGAGATGGGCATTCAGTCGCGGGGAAAGTTTTGAACAACTGCCAAGATTCCGGGCTCTAAAAACACTAAGTTTCTGAGTAAAGGCGGCAGGAGGCGGTGGTTCTTTGGATTTAGTGATATTAAAGAAATTGGTGATGACACTTTTCACACCAGACCTCATCACTGCACTGAAAAACACAGTCCTGAACTTTTGGAGCAGGATAGATCAGAGAGAGAGAGACCAGAGAGAGAGACCAGAGAGAGAGCAGAGAGAAGAGAGAGAGACCAATGAGAAAGAGCAGAGAGAAAGAGCAGAGAGAGAGAGCAGAGAGAGGGACTAGAGAGAGACTACAGAAAGACCAGAGAGAGGGACTAGAGAGAGGGACTAGAGAGAGACTACAGAAAGACCAGAGAGAGGGACTAGAGAGAGACTACAGAAAGACCAGAGAGAGGGATCAGAGAGAGAGACTAAAGAGAGAGGGGAAAAAGTGAGAGACTAGACAGAGACCAGAGAGACCAAAGAGAGTCCAGAGTGGGACCAAAGAGAGACCAGAGAGAGTCCAGAGCAAGACCAGTGAGAGACCAAAGAGAAAATAGAGAGATACCAAAGAGAGAGCCCAGAGGGAGACCAGAGCGAGACCAGAGCGAGACCAAAGAGAGACCAAAGAAAAACCAGAGAGAGACAAAAGAGAGACCAGAGAGAGACCAAACAGACCAGAGAGAGAGACCACAGCAAGAGCGAGAGAGTCAACTGAAGCATGAGGGCCTGTAAAGTGAATAAGTCGTTAGAGAACAGTGAGGACGTTTGGACGCTGGAAGAATGTTGTCAAAAAGCCGATTTTGCTGCAACTATGGTATTTCTCGCGGCGCACATACCGCACCAATATGAATACAGGGCTTCCCATTAGCTGCCTGGGAACGCTGCTGGTCCAGTCTCCATCTTTGACTCCAGAATGATCATTTCCCGTTGGCAGTCGAAGTGAATGTTTGTCTCATCCTTTGATAAAGTTAGAAGTTATTCTTTTTGTTTGAAATTAGGAAAAAATAAAGTTCTTTGGAGGCTAATGACGAGGTTTAGTTTCTCTGCAATCATTTCTCGTTCGAGGTCTTTTGGGCGTTTTCAAAACCAGAGATTATGTTGTAAAATGTTAATTTGTTTGGGAATGGTCCTAATCATGTGTGAATAACGAGGTTCTGCCGGATCAGTGAATGTGACTCTGTTCCCAATCTCTTAATTTAGAGTTTTTCATCATTTATCTTGTGCTCTGTGTTTCTCTTTCATGCTCTGTAAGTGCGTTGCAACACTGAAATTTCCCCACAGTGGGACGAGTCAAAGATCTCTTCATGTTAAAAATGTGATGAGTTTTGAAATGTAAATAACAAGAAACAAGAAAGAGAAGTGGAGGAAATAGGTCCAAAGAGAGAGAAACCAGAGAGAGACCAGAGAGAGACTAGAGAGAGACCAGAGAGAGACTAGAGAGAGACCAGAGAGAGACCAGGTCCTCTCAGGTCTCCTCCTGGTCTCTGCTCGTCACCTGTCTTGGCTCCTCTCTGGTTCCTCTTCCATTACATGAGGCATACATCTTTCAGGATCACTGTGTTTGTCAAAAATTCTCATCCATTTTTGATTCCTCTCTCCATGGTGTATGAGGATGGAAGGGTCTCTGCTGGTCCGCTCTAGTCTTTCTGGTCTCCAGGATGTGTGAGGATGCAGGGGTCTCTGCTGCTCTGCTCTGGTCTTCTCTGTAGTAGTAATGTTTATTTATATACCGCCTTTTCACTGCACATCGGAGTCTCAAAGCAGTTTACAATTATGGAGCTCTTCGCGAAAATTCACTGTGGTAGACCCGGCCGCTGCTACAAGCCTGCTCATCCTCTACTCATTACACCAGCAAAACGCCCACATCTAATCCACCAATAACCACCAGGACAGCAAGTTAAAAGCCGGAGACGCCCACTTCCCGGCCTTCTGAAGTCTGCAAGCCTCCGCCGCCCCACCTCCTCCTTCTCTCATTGAAGCGTGCTTGCCTACTGCCTCTGCCGTCACCAGTGCCTAGGCCCCGGGGGGATTATGCGCGCGAGCAAGCGCCGCGCTCAACAGCATCCCTCCCGGGCCTGGGGCGCCAAACATGCTCAATCCTAAACTTCCAACTGCATTTTCCCTCTTGGGTCTCTCCAAAGTGAAGTTATTTTTGGGCATTTGTCCTCTCGCTCCACACAGAGATGGGAGCGGGGTCGCCAGTATAGGAGGCGCATGCCAGACCTATTGGACATATTTTTTGTGGTAGGGGAAACCGGAGTACCCGGAGGAAACCTACGCAGACACGGGAGAACATGCAAACTCCACTCAGAAAGGCCCTGGTCCGACCGGGATTCGAACCCAGGACCTTCTTGCTGAGAGGCGAGAGTGCTATCCACTCAGCCACCGTGCCGCCCGGCCTTCTCTGGTCTTGATGGTGTGGCGCTCTCCTAGTCTGGGGTCTCTATGATGTGGAATGATACAAAATTTTGCTGGTCTTCTCTGTCTCTGGTCTCCACTGGTCTCTGGTCTCTTCTAGTCTCTGGTCTCTTCTAGTCTCTGGTCTCCTCTAGTCTCTGGTCTCGTCTAGTCTCTGGTCTCCTCTAGTCTCTGGTCTCCTCTAGTCTCTGGTCTTCTCTAGTCTCTGGTCTCCTCTCTCTGGTCTCCTCTATTCTCTGGTCTCCTCTCTCTGGTCTCCTCTTGTCTCTGGTCTCCTCTAGTCTCTGATCTCCTCTGGTGTCCTCTAGTCTCTGGTCTCCTCTAGTCTCTGGTCTCCTCTAGTCTCTGGTCTTCTCTAGTCTCTGGTCTCCTCTCTCTGGTCTCCTCTCTCTGGTCTTCTCTTGTCTCTGGTCTCCTCTAGTCTCTGGTCTCCTCTAGTCTCTGATCTCCTCTGGTGTCCTCTAGTCTCTGGTCTCCTCCGGTCTCCTCTCTCTGGTCTTCTCTAGTCTCTGGTCTCCTCCGGTCTCCTCTCTCTGGTCTTCTCTAGTCTCTGGTCTCCTCCGGTCTCCTCTCTCTGGTCTTCTCTAGTCTCTGGTCTCCTCTCTCTGGTCTTCTCTAGTCTCTGGTCTCCTCTAGTCTCTGGTCTTCTCTAGTCTCTGTTCTCCTCTAGTCCCTGGTCTCCCCTAGTCTCCTCTGATCTCTTCTGGTCTCCCCTGGTCTCCTCTAGTCTTCGGTCTCCCCTGGTCTCTTCTGGTCTCTTCTGGTCTCCTCTAGCCTTCAGTCTCCATGATGTGGAAGAGATCCATGAATTGTGGATGTGAGGCTGATGGACTGTGATCGTTCTCGTTTATGTTTCATGCTGTGGTTCAGAGTTGTGTAAATCCGTTATATAAATCTCTGGTCTCTCACTTTTGTCTCTCTCTGTGTTCTCTCTCTGGTCTCTCTCTGGTCTCTCTCTGGTCCCTCTCTCTGTGGTCTCTCTCTCGTCTCTCTAGTCTCTCTTTCTGGTCTCTCTCTGGTCCCTCTCTAGTCTCTCTGGTCTCTCTCTCTGTGTTCTCTCTGTGGTCTCGCTCTGGTCTCGCTCTGGTCTCTCTCTGGTCTCTCTCTGGTCTCTCTCAGGTCTCTCTCTGGTCTCTCTCAGGTCTCTCTCTGGCCTCTCTCTGGTCTATCTCTAGTCTCTCTCTCTGGTCTCTCTCTCTGGTCTCTCTGTGGTCTCTCTCTCGTCTCTCTTTCTGGTCTCTCTCTGGTCTCTCTGGTCCCTCTCTAGTCTCTCTCTCTCTCTAGCCTCTCTCTGGTCCCTCTCTCTAGTCCCTCTCTAGTCTCTCTCTCTAGCCTCTCTCTGGTCCCTCTCTCTAGTCTCTCTCTGGTCCCTCTCTCTAGTCTCTCTCTGGTCCCTCTCTCTAGTCTCTCTCTGGTCTCTCTCTCTAGTCTCTCTCTGGTCCCTCTCTCTAGTCTCTCTCTGGTCCCTCTCTCTAGTCTCTCTCTGGTCCCTCTCTCTAGTCTCTCTCTGGTCCCTCTCTCTAGTCTCTCTCTCCGGTCTCTCTCTAGTCTCAAGTGTTACAAACAGAAAGCCGTTCTTACCCCTTCACACGTGTCTCACTGTATAAGTTCTCGTGTAGACATTATTCCACATTCTAAAACGCCGGACGACAAAGTAAACAGCCTCATTATCGTCGATCGATAACAACACGACACATTCCGAGTCCGAGCTCTCCAGAAACCGCAGAGAAAAGTAGATTAGTTCCGTGTCCTGTCCCGCTTCACAGCCATAACATCTCAGCCGCACACGTTACATAATGCACCGTTAACCACCGCGCCGCAGCCTTCACCGCCGCCTCTCCACTTGGTTCGGCCGGCGCCTTATGGTCCTGCCGGTGCCTTATCACCACGTAAACACCGGGCCTGGCCTCCGGCTTCAAACCCACCCTGTAATTGAATTCAGAGCCCGAGAGTGGAGCGAGGAGGCGATATGTGGGCACAGGCTGTAAGAGGCGGGCTCGTTCTAATCTGTCAGGGCCTCAACTCGCCGGAGTCACGCCGTGTGTGTGTGTTTGTATAAGTGTGTGTGTGCGTGTGTCCGTATATGTGTGTGTGTGTGTGAGTGTGTGTGTGTGTGGGCTCGTTCTAATCTGTCAGGGCCTCAACTCGCCGGAGTCACGCCGTGTGTGTGTGTTTGTATAAGTGTGTGTGTGCGTGTGTCCGTATATGTGTGTGTGTGTGTGAGTGTGTGTGTGTGTGTGTGGGCTCGTTCTAATCTGTCAGGGCCTCAACTCGCCGATGTCACGCCGTGTGTGTGTGTTTGTATAAGTGTGTGTGTGCGTGTGTCCGTATATGTGTGTGTGTGTGTGAGTGTGTGTGTGTGTGTGTGGGCTCGTTCTAATCTGTCAGGGCCTCAACTCGCCGATGTCACGCCGTGTTGGTGTGTGTCCGTACATGTGGCTGAGTGTGTGTGTGTCCGTACATGTGTGTGTGTGTGAGTGTGTGTGTCCGTATATGTGTGTGTGTGAGTGTGTGTGTGGGCTCTTTCTAATCTGTCAGGGCCTCAACTCGCCAGAATCACACCGTGTGCGTGTGTGTGTGTGTGTATGTGTGTGTGTGTCTGTATATGTGTGGGTGTGTGTGTGTTCAGGGCACAGGGAGCATCCTTATCTGCTCTGCTGGGGGTCTTTGCTGGGGGTCTTTGTTGGGGGTCTTTTCTGGCGGTCTTTGCTGGGGGTCTGCCTCCGCTCGAGGTGATGATCCTGGACAGAGGTCATCAACAATCAACCAACAACCATCAATCCACTTTTAGTTTCAATCCAATTAATTCTTGTAACAGTAGTTTTCTCAGAGGACTTTACAAAATCTTTACAAAAAATGATAAAAAACACAGAGCCATTGGTCCCCAAGGAACATATGACCATACATGAAAGGAGCAGTGTGAAAACATGTGGCCAAAAGTGGTACTGCAGCCTCTCCCACTCTCCCTGACTCAGGTTGCCAGATATGCAGACGAATCCAGCTGGGACCATAACAGCTGAATAGACAAGAGTTTAGTCAACAACAAATCTATAACCAACACCTTTTTCACAAAGATAGAAATCCTGGTTTTATTCCTTGTTTTGTCGTTAATGATTTGAGAATCATAACAAGACCTTTTTTAGTTCTGCGCCACATGGTACTTTACCAGTGAGATTAGGGCCCTTTAATGATGACAGATTAGGGCCCTTTAATGATGACAGATTGGGGCCCTTTAATGATTACTTGACATAAAAATCGTACATATTGCTACTTTAATTAAGGTCCATAAATGTGGTTGAACGTGGAGTGTCCTGGACCATCGCCTCTGTCCAGACCAGGGGTCGGCAGCTCAAAAGTTTCAAACAACATCTCTCTGGAGCCTTGTATAAGGTTAAGCTAACACAGGCTGAACCTGCATTAGCTATATTAGCTACATTAGCTACATTAGCTGTATCAGCCTAACATCTAAATGACAAAGTAAAGGCTGCAAATACATAATAAGTGTTCATGATTATCAAAGTATTTTCACTGCAGCGTGTCCTGAGAGAATGATGCACCACGGGACGACTCTGCTTTAACTTTAACTTCCATTTATTTGCCTTCATGAAAATGTAGAAATACAGTAAATAAATCTGCTTTTTGGCTCAGAGTTCACCTGCATCACTGTCTGCTTGTATCCATCACAGGCTGAAGTTTGCTGGAGCTGAATTATTGTCCTTTATGGCATTTTCTTTCACCGTCTTTGTGGAGGTTTTTGAAGTCTGCAAACAGTGAATTTGTGATGAATGAATCCTTCACGTTATCACCGGGAACAGTGTTTTGAGCTTCATTGTTCCTCGTGTTGCAACAAAACTTCTCATTACAAACATGCAGCCAGCGAAAGTTCAATTTGGTAGACGTTAACCAAATTTACCCCTCCAGGCCGGCTCTCATCCCCAGCCTATCACTCAGCAGACGCCCCCTTCCAATCATCTGTACCGACTCGCAGCCGCATAAAAACGGAGCAACGCCCACTACCGGCCTCCTGAAGCCTCGCAAGCTCCTGAAGCCTCGCAAAGAATCGTTTTGGAGGAATCGCTTTTGTCTACTCACGCTTACTCGTGCGTGTCCCTGCTGTCCTCTGTCTTGCTGCGTGTGGTCTGCTCCTCCTGTCGCTGCTCCTGCTGCGGGTCTCGTGCTGTGGTCCGTGGGTCTTTTCCGCTCTCCTCCTTTGCGGGCTCTTTCCGCGGGTTTGCCGCTGTTGTCTTATCGCGGCCTGCTGCTGCATACGGCCGGTCTAGCCCGGTGCGGTGGGAGCCGTGCGCATCCCTGCCTCCTTGTGCCGGTACGGTGTGGTCCCGTCGTGTTGTCCCTTGTCTTCTGGCGCTGTGGGTAAGTATGAGATCCGCGGACGGTTTATTCCCCTCGCTTTGTCCTGCAGGCTCAGTTGGCCCCGTGCTGGTGGGCAGGCTTCAGTTTAAAGCCCTCGCATTGGTCTGCAGGCTCTCTTTAACCAAGCTCCGTTAAATCTTCACTCTGACTGCAAGCTCCGTTTAATCCCTCACATTGGACTGCAAGACCTCAGTTTTAATCCCTCTCATTGGACCGCATGCTCTCAGTTTTAATCCCTCACTTTGGACCGCATGCTCTCAGTTTTAATCCCTCACTTTGGCCTGCAGGCTCTGTTTAAATCCCTCTCTGGACTGCAAGCGCTGTTTAAATCCCTCACATTGGACCGCAAGCTCTCAGTTTTAATCCCTCACTTTGGCCTGCAGGCTCTGTTTAAATCCCTCCCTGGACTACGAGCTCTGTTTAAATCCCTCTCTTTGGACTGCAAGCGCTGTTTAAATCTCTCTCGGACTGCGGCTCCCAAAATGAATCCCTTACATTGGTCTGTGAGCTCTCAGGTTAATCCCTCACGGAACTGTTATATCTGGAAATGCCTATATCTGGAAATGCCTATATCTGGAAATGCCTATATCTGGAAATGCTTATAGCTGGAAATGCTTATATCGGAACTACTTATATCTGGAACTGTTGTACCGTATCTGGAACTGCTTCATATGGAACTGCTTATATATGGAACCGCTATATTGGAACTGCTCATATGGTACGGTTTTACCTGGAACTGTTATGCAGTACATGGAACTGCATATATGGTACTGCCTATATCTGGAACGCTATTCTTAAAAATAAATAAATGAATAAATAAATACATATAAATAAACATATATAAATAATTATAAATAAATATAAATAAATATAAATAAATTTAAATAAATAAATTAATAAAATTAAAAAATAGTTTAAACTCCTCACTTGGACTGCGGGCTCAGTTAATCCCTCACTTGGACCGTAAAACTGTAAATCACTTGGACCGTAAAAAACCTGTTGAAATCCCTCACACTGAACAGCTACAACAACATTCTACTGCCGTGGCTTTGATACGGGATCATTGCTGTTATTATCTACGGACGCTGCAGCTGCTGCTGCTGCTACTGCTGCTGCTGCTTCATACGGCTACTACTGCTGCTGCTGCTGCTCCATACTGCTACTGCGCTACTACTGCTGCTTCATTTACTTTGCCATCTCTCTTCACTTGCATCTCTTTTACTGAAACACTGATCAGCTACGACAACATTCTACTGCTGTGGCTTGATACAGGATTATTACTGTAATCTCTAAGGATGCTGCTACTGCTGCTGCTGCTGCTGCTGCCGCGGCTTGATACAGGATTATTACTGTAATCTCTAAGGATGCTGCTACTGCTGCTGCTGCTGCTGCTGCCGCGGCTTGATACAGGTTATCGCTGTTATTATCTGAGGTACTGATGCTACCGCTACTGCTGCAACCCACTCTCTCAGAAGCTTATCCTGGTTCTAATGGATGCTGCCCGGGTAGTATGCCGCGCCGCGCTGGCCTCGTACCTATGCTCCCAGGGTCGCTTCGGCGGTCATGCTTCATCTCTCTACCTAATCTTCTTATTCTATCAGATGCAGCCGGCCGAGTAGCTGCGCTGAGCCGTCAATCGGACTCCTAATCAAAGGCATCCATACCTGTATTCTTCACTCTTCTGATCGCAGGCTCCCCCATCGTGCTGCCCATAGCTCGCTCCGACACATCTCTCTCCAGACAACCTTCCCATGACAGCAACCTGGTTCAGAGCTCAGCTAAGATCCCTACTGCTCCTCTGCAATTTGTCTCCCCAGCTCCATACAGCCCACTCCTTCAGGATAGGCGCTGCCACGCGCGCGGCCTCGCTGGGGCTCCCCCACACCTCTCCAACAGCTGGGGTGCTGGTCCTCTTCGGCTTTCTCCGCCTACATCAGCCCAGACGCGTCCGCTATCCTGGCTGCACAACGCCTACTGGCTTCCTCGCAAGTTCCCAGCAAAGCAATACGAAGCAAAGTAAGTGAAGCAATAAGATTCTGGTGGCGGCACGCACTTCTCAAACACTCTCCGCTGCCGCAGCGTCTGACGGAACGTGATGCGAACGCTCACGTTCCCAGCGCGCAAAGATAACCCATGATGCATTACACTCGCCTCCGCTCTCGGAAAGGAGATCTCAACGGACCGTTATTTCTCACCCCCGATCACCTCCCAATGTCATCCAACGGGTTCAGAGCCCAACTAAAGTCCGTACTGCTGCTTTGTAACCTGTCTCCCCATCTCTACGCAGCTCACTCCTTCCGGATAGGCGCCGCCAGCAGCCGAGTATCCGCAAGTATTGATCACAGTAGATAGCGGTCACAGCATATAGCGATAGCGGTCACAGCATATAGCGATAGCGGTCACAGCATATAGCAAAAAATGGTTAGCAGCATTGCGCTGGCGGTCACAGCATAGCGATAGCGGTCACAGCATATAGCGATAGCGGTCACAGCATATAGCGATAGCGGTCACAGCATATAGCGATAGCGGTCACAGCATATAGCGATAGCGGTCACAGCATATAGCGATAGCGGTCACAGCATATAGCGATAGCGGTCACAGCATATAGCGATAGCGGTCACAGCATATAGCGATAGCGGTCACAGCATATAGCGATAGCGGTCACAGCATATAGCGATAGCGGTCACAGCATAGCGATAGCGGTCACAGCATAGCGATAGCGGTCACAGCTTAGCGATAGCGGTCACAGAATAGAGTAGTCACGACGTCTGTCCCCTCCAAACCAGGCTTCGAAAAACTCCATCAACACGCAGCCTTTTTGGGGATTGTGCGCGCTCATCGCAGGAGCCTTTACGATCCGAAGGCCGCACCGGGACCTAGGGCGCCAAACCTCCTTTCATAAAATACTCAACTTCCTGTTTCTCGTCTCTCCAAATTGAAATGCAGCCAGCGAAAGTTCAATTTGGTAGACGTTAACCAAATTTACCCCTCCAGGCCGGCTCTCATCCCCAGCCTATCGCTCAGCAGACGCCCCCTTCCAATCATCTGTACCGACTCGCAGCCGCATAAAAACGGAGCAACGCCCACTACCGGCCTCCTGAAGCCTCGCAACCACCGCCTCCCCTCCTCCTCCTCTTCACCCTGCCTCCAATCTGCCTTCAATTTTCTTCCCGCTGCCAAATGCCGCCACCAGTGCCTAGGTCCCGGGGGATTGTGCGCGCTCATCGCAGGAGCCTTTCCGATCCGAAGGCCGCACCGGGACCTAGGGCGCCAAACCTCCTTTCATAAAATACTCAACTTCCTGTTTCTCGTCTCTCCAAATTGAAATGAAGCAGTCCTTCCTCGTCGACTGAAAGCAAATCCATCCATCCATCCATTTTCTTCCCCTTAATCCATTCCTGGGTCGGGGGTGTCAGTCAGAGCTGCACCCAGTACCACCAGCCCCTCACTGATCCTCCTGCAGGTGCTGAGTCCACAGGAGCTGAGATCTTTCAGTGGGGGATTCAGGCAAAGTGGGGTTAAGTGTCTTGCCCAACGACATAACGTCAGCAGTCATCAGTCGGAGTCGTGAAGTAGGTCTTATGGTGGGCTCGAACCCACGACCTTCAGGCTCTAAGGCCGATGCTCTACCAACTGAGCCACTGTTTTGTTTAGCCACATCTGCTTTCACTGAAAGCAAATGTTCATTCTTTTTCTTAGTCCAGTCTTTTTATCGACTCTTTCTCTTTTTATCTTTGGCTGCTCCATGCACACACGCCGGTTTGTTTACCACAGCGGCCGCGTCACAGGATATGACGCACTATGTCGACAGAAATGTTGAAATTGAATTTTACATATGCACATTTTTACACCATTTAAAAACATTAACAAAGTTTTGCCTCCTTCAGAAACCACATTTAATCTAGAAATAAAATATAGACCTCCCACTCCATTTTCAGACATTTTTTAAAAGGCTCCAGGAGCCACTGGAGGAGCACTGAAGAGCCGCAGGTTGCTGACCCCTGGTCCAGACCCTTCTGCATCAGAGAGGACCAAGTCTAAAATCCACATTTTTACCTCTATCAGTTTTATCTTAATGCCATGACTTTCTTCACCAAAACACCAAACACCGTCTGTCTCCGAACTGGAGTAATTGCTTTGATTGTGTGCGTTTGAATGTTCCGTGGTCTCTTCCCGTCCAGGACACTTTTGTTTATGCATTTCCCGCTAACAAAGAAACAAAGAGCTAGCCCGCGGTCCAGAGTTAGCGCTGCTCAAAGTGGCGTCTATAGTGCTATCCCCAGATCTGCTCCGTCTCTCTACAGTAACTCGCACCTGAAAAGACCAGAGAGGAAATAATGGACCCTTTGTGCCGGGCTTATCACCTGCAGCCAGCTCTGTCGGGGTGAAATTAGCTTTTGCGGCTGCGAGCAATCTGCGGCTGATGAAACACGCGAGGAGAGCATCGGTGCGAAGACCCGGTAATGTACGGCTGAGAGGGAGCAGAATTATCATGGTTTAAAAAGCTTTGCTGAGGCTGTAAACGAGTCTGTGCCCGTTAGAAAAAGGGCCTGTGCTTTATCACAGAGGGAGACGACTCTGATAAATGTACTTTTTCACTCTGGTCTCTCTCTGGTCTCTCCCTAGTCTCTCTGGTCTCTCTCTGGTCTCTCTCTGGTCTCTCCCTAGTCTCTCTGGTCTCTCTCTGGTCTCTCTCTGGTCTCTCTCTGGTCTCTCTCTATTCTCGCTCCCTAGTCTCTCCCTAGTCTCTCTCTGGTCTCTCTCTGGTCTCTCTCTGGTCTCTCTGGTCTCTCTCTGGTCTCTCTCCCTAGTCTCTCTCTGGTCTCTCTCTGGTCTCTCTCTGGTCTCTCTGGTCTCTCTCTGGTCTCTCTCCCTAGTCTCTCTCTGGTCTCTCTCTATTCTCTCAGTGGTCTCCAGACTCTGACAGATCCAGAGTCTGACAGATCCAGACTCTGACAGATCCAGAGTCTGATAGATCCAGACTCTGACAGATCCAGACTCTGATAGATCCAGACTCTGACAGATCCAGAGTCTGACAGATCCAGACTCTGACAGATCCAGACTCTGACAGATCCAGGACCTTCCCGGGTCTTCGTCAGTCGCTGTGCTTCTTTTGTTCACTGCCAACAGACCTCAGCGTCCTCCATGAATCATTTCTGTCAAACTATTGTCCTCGTTCTGTACAGTAGCAACACAATGTCCTTGGAAGACGCTGTATTTCAGCTGCTGACTTCCCACGGAGAGAAAATCGTTCACTGAAGAGTCTGAGTGCGTGAAAATAGAGAATCAAACTTGTGTTACCGTAAACATGTGTGCCTAATATCCTTACAGAGAGAAATAGTCCAGTTTTTTGTGGTTTGAATGTTAGCTCGTTAACCTGTTAGTTTGTTCGCCTATCAGCTCGTTAGCCTGTTAGCTCTTTAGCCTATAAGCCCGTTAGCCTGTTAGCCCATTAGCCTGTTAGCTTGCTAATTCACTCAAAGACGTCTTTCAGGCCCTGTCCCATCCACAGCTTTCATGGACTTTCATTTTTCATAACTGGACTTTGCTCTTTCCACCGTCTGACGGCAGCCTGTTAGCTTATTAGCCTGTTAGCTCGTAAACCTTGTTTATTTGGTTGGGACAGGGCATGTTAATGAACACGTCACTCCGGATTGTACCTTGGGCTAATTTGCGTCCGTTGTCCCACATTCGCACTCACAAACACACACTCATTCACCCTGAACTATTGCACATGTTTTTAGTGGTAGGGGAAACCGGAGTACCCGGAGGAAACCTACACAGACACGGGGAGAACATGTAAACTCCACTCAGAAAGTCCCTGTTCCGACTGGGATTGGAACCCAGAACCTTCTTGCTGAGAAGCGAGAGTGCTATCCACTCAGCCACCTGTTAGCTCGTTAGCCCGTTAGCCTGTTAGCCTGTTAGCTCGTTAACTCTCTCAAAGACGTCTCTCAGTCCCTGCCCCAGCCACAGCTTTCATGGACTTTCATTTCTCATGATTGGACTTTGCTCTCGCCACCGTCGGAAGAACGGGCTGTACCGCCGTGTTATCTGGCACCTCCTATAAATTCCAATTATCTGCGTGGCTTGATAGCATCACACCCCCATGTCACACAATCCCACACACACACACACACACACACAATCCCACACACACACACACACACACACACACACACACACACAAATACCAAACGTCACAATAAAACCCAACTCCTGTATCATCCTTGGATGCAATCTCGCCACCTCCTTCTGAGATAACCTCCAGTTGGCTGTAATTAGGGCTGATTTAGCATGATCCAAGCTAGGGGCCAGATAAAATAAACATGATTAGCTCAGACAAACGCGCGGGTCAATATTTTTCAGGCCACGGAAATTAATAAAACATCGGGTTTAATAAGCAGGCGGCGGCTCAGGCTGAATGCTGAGCAGGAGGAGAGAGATAAGGCTCCCTGCTGTGCCAATGCAATATGTGACGGGCTTCGGCTGCGGAATTTTAAATAATTGCTGGTTTTCGAGGTTTAGAATTGGAATAAAACAGTGTCATGAATGTTAACGTATTATGTGTGTTGACTGCTCGATATCGCCTTTGCTATTTCATGTGTTGGAATGTGAAATTGTTTTATGACGGAGAAATTACAGGGTGGGACACGTGCGAAGGGAAACAAAAAGCTTTAGCCTGTAACTCCCTTTGCTGCCACCAGAGGGAGCAGAAGATAAGAACTTTTATACGTCCTGCAATGGGGATTTTTTACATGAGTAAGTAAGTAAGTAATGTTTATTTATATAGCGCATTTTACAGACCAAGGTACAGACCCAAAGCACTTTACAAAGTTTAGAGTCAGATATTATAAAGTTCATGCCTCATGTTAAAAGCAGGATAACTTTAAAGCAGTGGTATTCGTCAAACTTATTAGTTTGAAAACATCTAAACCTGGGATAGCTCTCAGCCCTGAACTGCGTCTGGTGAATTGTGGCTTAGTAGAAAAAGTTTGGAGACCTATAGCACTAAAAGACAATTATTTAATAAAAAATAAATCGAGTGGTGACTTTCACCCGTCTCTGTCGGCGGCTTGTACAAAAACCATCAAAAATCCGAACAGAAACTGCGTCGAACGATTGAAGGAAGCGGAGCATTCTTAGTGTAGCGTTAGCGCTGGCTATCTTGTGGAGCAGGGACCAGGACCCTGGACCAGGAGCGAGTGACTGGACCAGGATCTGACCTGGAGCGAAGAGCGTGAGGCCTTCTGACGGGGGAGGGGATTAGCCGTGTTAGCCGTTAGCATTAGCCGTTAGCATTAGCCGTTAGCATAGATCCGTTAGCATTAGCCGTTAGCATTAGCCGTTAGCATTAGCCGTTAGTTAGCATTAGCCGTTAGCATTAGCCGTTAGCATTATCTAGCCGTTAGCATTAGCCGTTAGCATTATGCCGTAGCGTGTCTAACCTGACCCTCACCTTTAGGCTTGTTGCTTCGATGAGCTTGATTCCTTCATTGATCTCCTTCCCAACTCAGCTATCCAGGGCATTTTTCAGATTCGCTGTAAGAGGCAAACTCTACCACCCATTAGAGACAACGAAGGTTATAGCCACACGTTTTAACACACACACACACAAACCAAGGAGGCACCTCACCCTTCGTTAGTTTTGGGCCGGGGTGCGACACGCGAAAGTCACCTCTCCGGCTTTGCTCATGTATTCTTTCCAGATCCTACACATGACAGTTTTCAGTGAGAATTCCATATACTGACAGTTTAATTAGCAGACGGGGGGGGATAGAAATCTGATGCGATATCGTCCAAGAACCACTCCAAAAAAAAAGTGTTAGCGTTGGAAGACATTAGACATCTCAGGTCACGCCCTCTCTGGAATCCTCTACTACTGAGGTCAGAGGGCTTCTCTCTGACCTCAAAGAGAGGGGCCTCTCTCTGGTCTTCCCATAAGCCTCAGTCCAACGTTAGCATGGCACTAAGCAGACATTAGCACATAGCAGGAGGCTACAAGGTTGAGGTGTTTGACATAAAACGTGGGGCTACACAGATACATGTAGATCAAAAGTGCAGATGGGGGCCACAGGGCGGTGGGGCACAGAGGTGCCCCAGAGGACCAGCGCAGGGGCGGCAGGGCTCGTCCGTACCTCGGCAAGAGGAGTGAACAGCGTTGGAAGAGAGGAAACTACTACCTTTGCGAGCCACCGGGTGGGCTAAGCCACGGGAGAACACACAAAACCTCCGGCTCTCGCTGCGAGTGGGAGAGGATATGGAACGTCCCCACGACTAAAACGAAACCTCGAACCAACCGCCACCAATCCTCAACCGCACCACCATCGACTCTCTCTGCCTCTGCCAACACTGTGCCTCTCTCATCCTCATCGCTCAGACCCGCACATGGTGCCCCTTTGATACGGGTCGTCAACTATAGCTGCAGTAGTAGTAACAGTAGGACACACTGGCTCAACCAGACAGAAGGACCCAGAAGGGGATAACTCCACCATACGCGACAACAGTCAGGCTGGCAAATAAAGGGGTAAGAATTGGGTTAAAATGTAATACAAAAGACAATTGGAAACAAACTGGAATGTGCAGCTATTTTGTCTTTGAGTCATGGCTTTAACAGAACAAACAAGGGTGGGAAAACAGTGACTGGTACGTTACTGAGGCTAGCATCAGTCTACAGTGTGTGTGAGGGAGCGAGTTGTGTGGAGCAAACACAGACCTGCCAGCTCACGCGAGACACCAGGTTCACCACGATCAGACGGTTCTCTGTGCGCATCGGCGGCGGTTGCGGCTGCTGCAGATTAAACAGAAACCAGGAAATTCATTACACTGAGCTCTGTAAATCCTGTCAGACTTGTAAACAGTTGATG
This sequence comes from Knipowitschia caucasica, assembly GCA_964034765.1. Classification (NCBI taxonomy): domain Eukaryota; kingdom Metazoa; phylum Chordata; class Actinopteri; order Gobiiformes; family Gobiidae; genus Knipowitschia; species Knipowitschia caucasica. Next base: position 2,216,968 of record OZ035830.1, read on the forward strand.
GGGCAAAACAGACTGTTTTAAGGACACGATGATCAAAGCCTCTGGGAATCTAAATCTATTTGACTAAGCATTCTATTGGTCCAGTAGAACCAAAGGTAAAAGGTCCATACATCAGGCCCTGTGCATTTTCCCTGCACTCTTTCTCCCACCTCGATCTGATGCTGTACCTGCGACTGCTCTGAGAGCCTCTGCCGAAGCGATCTGACGATAGAAACTTCCCCCAGATCTGCAGGCTCTTCCTCGGCCACCCGCGCAGACCGCACTCGGGCGTGTTTTCTATGGTCACTCTCAGAAACAGGAGAAAGTCAAGTTATAGAGGGAATATTAGTGTTCAGTTCAGGCTTCTATGTGTTTACTCCAACAACATCATACACAATCACCAATCGGTAAAGCCACTCTGGGCCCTCTCCCCTCATCAGGGCGAGTTTAGGTTTTTACCTTACGTGGGTTGATCTTTGGAACACGATCACCCCTGTTTTTAAACCACTAAAAACAGGAGCAGAAAGATTGGCAAGTGACTCACCTTCGTTGTCAAAGTTCTTTGCCATCCGAGCTCATAAACTGGTAAAATCATCTATCAGCGTCCCACGGGGTCCGAAATCCTGCCATAAACAGAAGCAAAACTTTGAGCTGCAGCACAAGTTAATAGAATGTATCCGTCGTTGAAGAAGACTGTCACTGTTACTCAGATTTGAAGCAAAGACTCAGACAAGTTGGGAATGTGGACGAACCGGAGCCTGCGCTGGGGAGTCTTGTCTTCCTGAAAACCTTTAGTGTTCTGGGTAAAGAACACTACTGCAGTTTCATCCCTGAGCAAATGTTATTCTACCACAGTACCTCTGCCTCGTTATTAAGCGGGGACCTGACGAGGTGTAGGCGAGGGACAGAGAACCTCCTCTGTTCCAGTCCATCCCATGAAAACAGCAGGAAGAAGATAAAGCTCCCACTTACACCCCTCACACTTGCACTTGAGTCTTTGAATGTGGGTGGATAGAGCGCTCACAAAGGAGCATAGAATGTGATACTACCGCAGCGGAAGCGAGAGATGGAGCATGAGAGAAATTATGTAATGAACTGACACAAGATACTCTCCTGTAGATAGACTGCAGTCTCATCCCCACTGATGTCCTTTACATATTTAAAAACAAATCCTTAAACATCCGCTCACCGCACACCGAAACGCAGCGCCTCGCGGCGCGTCATTTGACGCGCGTTCATGACATGTGTCAAATTACACCGGAACGCCTTGGCTAGCGTCCTTTTCCAGCTGATCGCAGATGAAATGGGTGAGTGACGTTTGGAAGTTTCTACTAATATTTTGGGGGAGGAAACAAAGTATTTACGTGAAATTATGCTGGCAAATATTACAAGAAAAGACTATTTGGACCCATTTTTTAAACAGGCTAATAACTAGCTCTGGGTAACGCTGTACTTGGGTTATCAAGCTTTCCTCGTCCATTGTGACCGGTTTACTTGAGCAATAGCGCCGACAAGTGTGTAAATTTGAGACCGCGCTCACAGCTACGTGATAAGAAGCGCAGAAGAAGAAAACTACGGGTGCTTGGAGGGACAGTTTCAGCCGCGGCGCCGCGTCTGGATTCAACAAAACTGAATCGTGGCGCCCGGTCCAGCGTCGCCGCGCGTCACTGCAACCTTGGTGTGCGTTCTCTCATAGAAAATAAAGGAGGCGGCTCTTTTGCCGCGCGTCAAGGCGTTTCGGTGTGCGTTGGGCTTAAGGGAGGTCGGGATTGAACGTCATATCCACGTATATGGGAGGTCATTGTTTTACGTCCAGATGCGCACCTTGCACAGACGTCGTTTGGACGTAAATAAAAGGTCACGACCGACCGACGCGATATTGACGTGATCTGGAGGTTGAGTGGACGTCGGATGTTTAGTGGGTTGTTCCAATCCTTCCACACACGGTGATGACAGAAGCGAGTCCAGAACACACTGGACCATCAGCTCCAACAGCATCATTCACTCTCTCATTTACATTCAGACCTATTGTGCATGTTTTTAGTGGTAGGGGAAACCGGAGCACCCGGAGGAAACCTACGCAGACACAGGGAGAACATGCAAACTCCACTCAGAAAGGCCCTGTTCCGACCGGGATTCGAACCCAGGACTGAGAAGTGAGAGTGCTATCCTCTCAGCCACCGTGCCGCCCATTAGAATGACTCTGGTGTGTGTGTGAGTGTGGTTGGTGGTGGTGGGAGGGGCCGATGGCACAGACTGGTTGCCTCAGCGTGCCCCGGGGCAGATGTGGCTGCAGTAGTAGTTAATGTTCGGAGTGAAAGAATAACGACATGTGAAGCGTCCTTGTGAGTCCTCAAAGCGCTGTATAAAACTATTATTATTATTATTATACCGTCTTTGGTCCAGGTCTGTTTTGTGGCGAGGGGACGATGCTGTAACTTGGTTAAAAGCTTAAACATGTTTCTTGTCGTCGTGCCTTTGCTTCAACAAATGGAAATGATTGGAGAGAATGTGAACCCGGTGTCCTCGCTCCTGGATCCGGGTTTGTTTTTCTTCTTTTTAGTCCAATGCTGCGGTAACCTTCCAACAAGCTGTACATAATGTTCATCTGTGAAATGTAGTCCGACAAACAAGACAACAGAAGAACATTCCGCTGTGGTCTAACGCGGGAAACAGAGCGGCAAAACCAATGGAGATAAAAGGCTGATTACATTTAGGTTGAACTCAGCGCCGAGAGAGAGTCTGAGCTGCAGCTACATGAACACTACCGACCGACCAAAGCAACCTGTCGTTCCCACTGCTACGGCCAGATTGGGGGAGTCCAACCCGAGGCCTGGGGGCCACATGAGGCCAGCGGTGGCATTGAACGTGGCCCTGTGCTCGGGTTAGCCTCAGCCATTGCAATCATACACATATATAGACAGAGAGTCATCTTCACTCACTAATCTCTCCTCATCTGTCATTGGCTTTGACTTTACAACACGTATTTGTGATTTGTGGCCTTGCATGCGTGAGCCAGATCCCATCAGACCTCTGGAGCTAAGCAGGGCAGGGCCTGGCAGGAGTAATCTACCACCACTGTATGGACTGAAGAATAACGACATTACGTGGCCTGAAGCGTCTTTGAGTCTCTGAAATCACATGTATAAAACTAAGGCATTATCAGAGTTATTATTCTCATAACATGTATGACATCATGTCGCTCATTATCCGTGTTGACATTCAGCCACTTCTGCCTCATCAGATGTGAATCACTGTGAACATGTCAGAGCTATTTTAAAGCTCAGAACAGTCTGAATCCAGTCAACACGTTCACGACACGGGTCATCGGCCCTGGAACAGTTTAGTGAGCCACAGTCCAGGGCCAGGTCTTCAGCCCGAGTCAGATCTTTTTGGTCAACATTGAAAATTGTATGTAGTATTTGAAGATGGGATTGTTAAAACAGCAAGAAGAGCTCTGAATGTAACAGTGTGAGGATTGGTCGTAGTGTCGTAGCGTTGGGGATACGAGCCTTTTACACAGAAGGGGCGGGGAGACGTGGTTGTGCCTCAAGTTCAGACCGAGCTAAACACAACTCAAGGTGTTTGCTGAGGGACAATGCTGTAACATGGTTAAATACTCAAAAAATATGTATGTCTCATAGTGAAGAGGGAGCAGCGTCTGAAGTCAGAGTTCTTGATTTACTGTTCAGTCTCCGTTCCCTCCCTCACCTCATAAGTTTTGGGTAATGACCGAATGGAGAGATCGCGGATTCAATCTCCACATGAGTCACCTCCGCAGAGTGACTGGGCGCTCCCTTTGAGATAGAGGAGCTCAGTCACTCAGACAGAGCTCGGAGTAGACCAGCTGCTCCTCCACTAGCAGAGGAGCAGGTGAGGTGGCCCGGACGCGTCATGGTCCACAGGGAGGAGCCCAGGGGAAGACCAAGGACACAGAGGGACTGAGTCTCAGCTGACCTGGGAACGCCTCAGGGAAGTCTGGGCATCTCTGCTTCGACTGCTGCCCCTGTGACCCGGCAACGGATGAAGCGGAAGAACATGAATGAAGTCTGGGCATTGTGAATTAATTTTATCTTATTATACGGCTCCTCACAGCAGCAGTAGAACGCTCCATTGATTTGAATGTAATTTCAAAATGTTCTACCGGTCATTATTTTCTATAACGGACCTCTCAAAACAATAACGCACTCTCTGCTTGTCTTTCAAAAGCGTGGATAACTCCGCAAGTAGTTCCGGCCACTCCGGAGCTAGCCACGCTCAATCAACACACTTAAATGTTAATCGGAGAATACTTATACATATACATTCTTCACACACGTGCACGGAAATTTTCAGAATTTTCTGCTCTTGTCTTCATGACAAAAATACTATTTCTCTGCGTCAAAAAGTGATCGTGAAAAACCCGGAAGTAGTTCCGGCCGCTCAATAAACGCAAATGCCAATCAATCAACGCAATGAAATGTTAATCGGAGAGTAATTTATACATATACAGTCTTAATACAAGTGCACGGAAGTTTTCATAATTTTCCGTTTACGTTTTCATGACAAAAACACTGATGTAATGCGAGAAAAGGCGATCCCGAAAAACCCGGAAGTAGATACGACACATTTTCTGACACATTTGCAGAGGATCGAATTATGGATTTAGGTTAGGTTTATGTTTGGGTCACTCACCGCTGATGTTCAGGATTCTTTGTTCAGTTTTCATGCAGTTCCAGAGAGTTCTAGTTTGGAAGTTGCTAGCCTAACTGTTGCTAGCATAGCCACGGGAAAACCTTTGGGAACTATTTTATTTTCTGTCATTAAATAAACCTTTGGGCATTCCTAAAAGTGGACTGAAGTTTATGTTGTGTGTTCTGTTGGTATAAAGCCGTAAAATAAGCGGGATAACGTATATTACGCAGGTCATTATCGGAAAATAAGTACCTTCAGGGCGGAAGCGGACCCCGACGCATAGGAGGGGTCCGCTTCCGCCCTGAAGGTACTTATTTTCCGATAATGACCTGCGTAATATACGTTATCCCTTACTTAGACATGAGACAAGGAGACATCAGAAGGTTGCAATGTTCCATTGGTATTTATTAGCAGTTTTAAGAAAGGTACCAGACAGCTCCAAAGTCTGGTCCATGGGTGCTCCTGCAGAAGTCTAGCAAGAGTCTACATAAGTCTAAACAACTCTGCCAAAGTCTGATCGTCACAGAGAAGTATGGCGCTTATATAGGCTTTAAAAGAGGACGTAAACACATAGACTTTGGAAACATGACACAGCAGAATTAACCGTATGGCTTCAATGTAAGGCACATGTAGGCCAAGAATGGTATGAACACATGGCTTATTCACAGACCAAAGTCCAACGTATGAGATGGTTTATCTATGTACTGTACATTTATGTTTCGTAAGCTGTTTAAAGCACAATAGTAAACAATTTGAAACGCCATAGATCAGTGTCTATCTTAAACTGCAGCCAATAATATTTAGATCACAGCATCAAAATGTGTAAAGTCAATGAAATACGCAATCATTTTGTAGTAAAACAGCAGCATACATGTTTGGTGTTTAAAACTTTGATTAAAATGTGGGTTAAAAAAGGCCGATAAAAGCAATAAATAGTCCATACATATTAGAAGATTTCTGCCCCTGTGATCGGCAACGGATGAAGCGGAAGATAACGGATGGATGGATGTCTCCTTAAAAACCAGTCGCTGTGATGGCAGAAGCACGGAGCAAATTTTACTTTTTACCACAGGCTCGAAAAGCTAACATCTCAATTCAATTCTCTCTGTTCTCCCCGAAAGCTCCGTTAGCCTCAAAACAGCACATATAAAACAACAACTTACACCTTTACACATTCCCAAAGCCTTCTCTAATTTTCCCCATTCACACGTCTGTAGAGTTTCCATCTCTCCGGCTCCTCCGCTGGAGTCGTGAATACAAATGAGGACATCTTTGTGAATCCTCCCGTTTCTACCCAGTCATATTCAAATGCTCCTCTTGACAAACGAGCCGGCCCCGCAGACGTACCATACATTATTATGATTTAATGATGTGGGTGATCCAGATTATGTCGGAGATAAATCATTCCCTTCCCTCACTTTGAACAATGACAGTGTGATATTAGCTTTTGGTTAGTCATTAGACCGGGGTCACACATTATTTCTTAATTCAATCTCCAAAAAGGATATTCCCAAACGCCGCTTTATTTCCGGCCTTTTCCAAAATCATCACCATTGATCACTCTGCAAATGTAATCCCGACCGCTATCGCCTCGGCATGTGGCTGCAGCTAGCTACGCTCAAAAGGCTGTTAGCTTGTGCGTACATTCAGCGCTTGTTTTAATTAGAGTGGGTTCTGTGGCAATATCTGTGATGAAAGGGCTTCTATACGGAGTCTCTACAGAGCATTAATATTGTAGAGGAGCCATTGTGGGGCTGGTGTCTTCATGCATATTGCAGTGGGGCCTGGTGTGTTCCAGATATGTCAGACTTTAGGGTCGTGCTGAGGCGTTATGCAAGCCCTGAGGTGGCTTATAACCCCGGTCTCTTAAAGATGTCTGCCCCCGGTCTCTCCATGATGTCTTACACTGGTCATTCCAAGATTTCTGCCCCAAGTCTCTCCAAGATGTCTGACCCTGGTCTTTGCAAGATGTCTGCCCTAGGTTTCTCCGAGATGTCTAAAGCCTAGTGTATACTCGCGCGGCGCGGAGCTCACGGAGGTGACGTGACGTCAAGGCCTTTACGTTGCCTGCCGCGCAGCATCGAAATTTTCTAACTACGTAAGGGTCGCCGCAAGGAAGCTCCGCTGTGATTGGTCCGTGTGTGTGTATTGGAAGGAAGCACGGAGCGGCTGCAGCAGGAGCATGAAGGAGGCACTATGGAGCAGAGAGCTTTGTGCTTCGAAGGAAAAGCAGTTTGGGCTCAGAGCCTGATATACAGGAGACTGTGGACTATCTAACATATATATAACTTATATCTAACATATATATAACTTATATATAACTTATATCTAACTTATATCTAACATATATATAACTTATATATAACTTATATATAACTTATATATAACTTATATCTAACTTATATCTAACATATATATAACTTATAAACTGTTCCTGTCTTGTTTGAATCGTAGCTGCGTTTGTTGCTTTCCTCCTGCACTCGTAAATCGTTCATGTTTGTCTCAGATATTTACCACTATTATTGTTTTGCTGTTTGTGCTGAAAACTATTTAATAATAACTATGTTTCCAACAAGAACTGTGTCTTTATTCACAGCATCACAGTTGAAATGACTTATAAAATAATGAATCCATAAAACTATCACATAAACCTACAGTAGAAACACGTGTAATGATGAGCTCAAACAGCTTTGTTTGTTAGTAGTCGGCAGAGTAATCGCGCCGCAACTGCCGTGGTGGAAGCAGTCGTTTACTTTATTTTTATTACTCTAGCTTCTCTTCTCGCTCGGCTCTTTTCCTGCTCTCTCCTCAGGTGTTTCTCTTCTCCCAGCCCATAAAAAATTCACCGGCTCCCTTGCTCATGGTTTTTTGTGGTTTTTTTTGTGTTTTGGCTGTCCCAGCGTGGGAATGAAAACAGTTGCGAAGTTAAAAAACAGGGAAAAAGGGTAGTAAGTAAAATGGAGTAAAATGAGAAACTTTGACTGGATATATATTAAAATCACTACAAAATAAAAGACAACAGTAAAAGTGCAACGTGGGATGAAATTCTCAGGTACGTATACAGCAGAACCGAACGTGTCTTGGACTTCACGTCTTTAGAGCACTTTTAGATGTATGTAAAAAGTAATAAAAAGTCAAAGAGGACGAGGACAAGACAATGTTTTTTAATAAGATCATCAAAACAGTTTGTACACAGCAGCACAGTCGTCTCTGAGGACTTGGGTCCCATAGATAGGTGGTCGATGACGTGAGGCATGACCACGGTGGGTCCTGATGTGCAATCAGCCCAGCATCATTCAATTCTATCAATTATGACATTAAATTGTAATTTAGTTTTGGTCTTTTTGACTCAATTTACTTATAGTTTTAGTCCAATTTCAATTAAGATTATTAATTTTCTGAAAGATGTCGCTCTATGACATTAGCATGAATAAGGAACCATGTTTATTGATCCCTTTCGTCTGCTGATTTGGCTTTTGATCCTTGGTCTGACTTTTCGTCTCGTCTTTCATTTGTGCCCAAAAAAATCATTCATGCCGTGAAAAAATTGTCGAGGTAATCGCCATCACTGTCCTTCGACCCTTCTGCACCGACATCAAACAGGTTCCCAGAATGCATTGCGTCACAGCGGCCTAAAAGTGTAATAAAAACAACATCTGTAGAAATGCTGCTGAAGCGGATCCAAGGTGGTCAGCTGTGTTTCTCCTCCGGCACAGCCCACTTCCGGCGAACCTCTTTGTCGTACATCAACCAATCACTCTCGGATGAAATAATCTATATTTTCACAATTTTGCGGAGTGCTTTTCACAGCACGCTGCACCCCTCCCCCCCCCCCCCCCCCCCCTCTCCCATCTGCTCTGGGAAGACTGATGTAAGTGTAATCGACCAAACGACGGCTTCAGCTGCCGGAGCCACACAGGGAAAGACTCACGGCATCCACAACAGCTGCAGCGACGACCCGGAATATCCTCCGACACCGGCATCCGGAAGAAGAAGAGGGTGTGGGGGGGGGGGTGTATTTTTACAGCACAGATTAAACGTACAATCACATACATGAAACTACACAAACATCGGGTGAGAAAGGGCAGCAAAAACGTGGGCTTTGAATTTATATTTTTTCCGAGCGGGAAGACGAAAATTCCAAGATTCTGAGATGGACTGAATACATAAGATCTTCCCGGTTTCTATGCTAACGAAACATAGAACTTCCTCCGTCGGTGGCTGAGAGTGGGCTTTCTGAGTGGAGTTTAATGTTCTCCCCGTGTCTAGGTCTATCCGGGTGCTCGGTTTCCCAACCACGAACAATATTTACAATGGGTATGAATGTACATGAATGACTGATTGACTTCCAGGTTGTTGGTTTGGTGGCTCAGATGCACCGTGCGTGTCGGCGTCTCGCTTTGGGTGACCTTGGTCTGTAAAACGCGCTAAATAAATAAACATTACATTACCTGACCAGTTTCACATCCTAACGGCTAACAAAGAAACTCTCTCTTATGCTAACCGGGCTTGTATTAGCCTGGTCGTACCACGCCATAGTACAAATGACATTTCGTACTAAGGTCTGGATTTGCTCCATTGACTCAGTTTACAGGTGGGAGGGGTCAACTCCTTTTGCAGACTGAAACGATTGGATCTGAGTTTACCGTGACTTATGTAATGAGCCCGAGTCTGTTGTTAGCATGTAGCATTTAGCCTAGTCATCTCCTTTGCCGCTAACGGAGCCCGTGGGGAGTCGCGCCACAATTTTTTCCAGCGATTACATTTGCTAAACATTACCCTCGCTCCGCATCAATTTCTTGATAGAACCAGACCGATTACTTTACTATCGAATGTTTTACTATCGCAGGCTAGGCTTGTATAGAAAATATGCCCGGTTTTTCAGATCTCGACCTCAAAGAAATTCTTTGGAAGAGTTGAGAGTCCGTGTTGCCAAACAACGAGAAGAGGTCTGCAGGAAGAATGGGCAAAATTCCAGGAACAGTCTGTGAAAAACTTTTTGGAGACCCCCTAGCTGTATCTTGGTTCATAGTTTTTGTGTTTCTAAACATAACTAACTAATTATTAACGGATGTAGTCACGCATATCTCCACCGTTTAAAACTCATCTGCCTCCACTTTTGTCTTCTATGGGCTTTTTCAAATAGCCGCGGGGCAAGAAAATGGGAAAAAAACACATTTGCGCATGGCGATCAGCCGGCGCTAGCCCCATTCATTTAACGGGTGCATTCTGAAGTCCACAGCGGCGAAACGAAACTTGACCTGGTCCAAAAAAATATATATTCACCTCAACATCGACAACATTGGAACGAGGAGGACCAAGGACGCCACTTTTGGACAGGAAGCCACTTTTGAACCAGGAGCCACGTTTGGACTAGGAGCCACTTTTGGACCCTATAGGAGCCACTTTTGGACCATCCCTATAGAGACTTTTTTTTGAGAGGAAAGAAGACGCCATTCAAAAGCATTGGGTAATTCTGTTTCCGGGTACACCCCCGCAGGCCCCGAGTGAGATTGCAGCATTTCAGCCCATTTGATCCGGGACCTTTTGGAGCCGGGACCCACCCACACTGGTTTGATTCTCGGACCTGATTCACATTAAATTGATTTAAAATTGAATTAAAATATTCATAAAGGTTAAAGTTTTATAGGAGGTGTTCTTCTTCCAGGTCGATCATCAAGACTATTGGTCTTAACTGTCAATCATTCTGTCGTACGTGCCGTCAAACAAAGAGTGTTTTTGAAGGTTCTTTCCCTCGATGGCGTTGGTTCTCACTGATGCTTCAGTTGCCAAGTTTCTACTCCATTTCAAATCCCTTCCCGTAAGAGTCTGGTGAAAAACTAAACATTCTTTGGCAGGATTCCGTCGGTTTGAAAGGGAGCAGTCAAAATGACAGCTCTGGGAGATGTCTTGTAGTTTCAGAATCACCTTTAATTAGCTTATTTGACTCTGATTGTATTGGACCACTTCACACCCACCGCAATTACCAACAACCACATAGAGCTATGACCACGGCCGCCATCGTCGCCATGGTAACAAACGCCATGGTGTTTACAGGGTGAAAAACGCTCTCTCTCTGGTCTCTTTCTTTGGCTCTCTCGGGTCTCTCTCACTCTCTCCCTGTCTGTCTGTCTCTCTCTTTCCCTGGTTTCTCTCTCTCTGATCTCTTTTTCTCGCTCTCTTGGGTCTCTCTCACTCTTTTCCTGTCTGTCTGTCTCTATCTCGCTAACTGGTCTCTCTACCTCTCTAGCAGGTCTCTCTCTACCTCTCTCTCTGGTCTCTCTCACTTTCTCCCTGTCTGTTTCTCTCTATCTCTCTCTCTCTCTTGGGTCTCTCTCACTCTCTCCCTGTCTGTCTCTCTCTCTCTCTCTCTCTCTCTTGGGTCTCTCTCACTCTCTCCCTGTCTGTCTGTGTTTCTCTGGTCTTTCTCTCTTCCTCCCTCTCTCTGGTCTCTCTATGGTCTCTCTCCATCCCACTTTCCCTCCCTCCCTCCCGCCCTCTCTCTCTCTCCCTCTGGGCAATGGAATAGAATTGACCCTGAGGTGAGTAGCCCCGCTCTCTCTCTGTCTGTCTCTCTCCCTCTCTCTCTCTTTCTCTCTCTCTCCCTCACACCGCTCTCTCTCTCCTCTTCCCCGAGAGCCGGAAAAGTGTCGTCTAATTGAGTGTTTGACAATGGCGTCCCGTGAGGATCATTTTTCACTGGAATGGGATTCAGATTGAAGTCGGTGAACGGTGTTGTGGTTCTGAGGCATCGATCACCTGGAGGGGGGCGGGGGAGGAGGGGAGGGAGGGCAGGGGAGGGACCATGTGGAGAGCCTGGTTCTGTCTGAAACCAGGAGAGAGGAATGCTGAACAGTGTTATTGATTATTTTTGACACACCATAGACTACAACAAACTGCTACAGAAGAGTAAAAGGTCCCCCCCCCCCCCCCCCTTCTCTCTCTGGTCTCTCTCTAGTCTCTCTCGCTGGTCTCTCTCTCTGGTCTCTCTCTAGTCTCTCTCGCTGGTCTCTCTCTCTGGTCTCTCTCTAGTCTCGCTCTGGTCTCTCTCTAGTCCCTCTCTCTCTAGTCTTTATGTAGTCTCTCTCTCTCTGGTCTTTATCTCTGGTATCTCTCTCTGGTCTCTCTCTCTAGTCTCTCTCTGGTCTCTCTCTGGTCTCTCTCCAGTCTCTCTCTCTGGTCTCTCTCTCTAGTCTCTCTCTGGTCTCTCTCTGGTCTCTCTCTAGTCTCTCTCTCTCTCTCCAGTCTCTCTCTCTGGTCTCTCTCTGGTCTCTCTCTAGTCTCTCTCTCTCTCTCCAGTCTCTCTCTCTGGTCTCTCTCTGGTCTCTCTCTAGTCTCTCTCTGGGAGGCCAGTCCCTGGGACTCTGACCCAGAGTGACTTGAAACAAACAGAGTTGCTTTAAAGTCTATTCACTGAGCCACAGGTGCAGAGACCTGAGACCAGGACTAATGTGATGGTACTTCCTGGTTCTTGTCTGGACTCGAGCTGCAGAGTTTAGAATATCCTGCAGAGAGACCAGAGGCTCCTCCACCTCCTCCAGCCTCCTCCTCCTCCTTCAGCCTCCTCCAGCCTCCTTCAGCCTCCTCCACTCTCTTCCAGCCTCCTCCTCCAGCCTCCTCCTTCAGCCTCCTTCAGCCTCCTCCACTCTCTTCCAGCCTCCTCCTCCAGCCTCCTCCTTCAGCCTCCTTCAGCCTCCTCCACTCTCTTCCAGCCTCCTCCTCCAGCCTCCTCCTCCTTCAGCCTCCTCCACTCTCTTCCAGCCTCCTCCTCCTCCTGCCTCCTCCTGCCTCCTTCAGCCTCCTTCAGCCTCCTCCTCCTACCTCCTCCTGCCTCCTCCTGCCTCCTTCAGCCTCCTTCAGCCTCCTCCTCCTACCTCCTCCTGCCTCCTCCTGCCTCCTTCAGCCTCCTCCTCCTACCTCCTCCTGCCTCCTTCAGCCTCCTCCACTCTCTTCCAGCCTCCTCCTCCTGCCTCCTCTTGCCTCCTCCACCTCCTCACATATTATCACAGTTCATGATCTCTGAGTTTCTGACCCGAGCCCGCGCCCTCTGGGTTCTGATCCCGGCTCTGGGAGTATTGATCCCAGGAGCGATGACTCCCGCGGTGCTGCCACCTCTCTGAATCTGGCCCCTGCATCTCGGGGCCTCTCCCCTGGACCCGCACACTCGGCGGGGGCCAAGATGAAGCATGCGTCCCCCGGTCTGTGGCAGTGGCCCTCGGTCTCTGTCAGCTGCCCACAGACACACCTCCTCCGGCTCAATTAATCACTCGCCCACCGCCGGGAGCTCACCGGTGGGAGCTCCGGCCGCGATTCAATACACGGAATTATTAACCCTCTTTGTTCAAGGCTCCGTCTGATCCTACAGGTCACTCACCGTCAGAGGGTCCCTCACCTCCTTTGGCTCCTGCTAATCTGAATATATAGATACAGACCTTACAACTGCACTGCAGAAAATGTTAGAATATGAGCTCTCACTCTGGTATCTCTGTGATCTCTCTTTGGTCTCTCTCTCTAGTCTTACTCTGGTCTCTCTCTGATCTTTCTCTAGGCTGTCTCTGGTCTCTCTCTGGTCTCTCTGGTCTCTCTCTGGTCTCTCTCTGGTCTCTCTCTGGTCTCTCTCTGGTCTCTCTTTGGTCTCTCTCTGGTCTCTTTCTGGTCTCTCTCTGGTCTCTCTCTGGTCTCTTTCTGGTCTCTCACTGGTCTCTCTCTGGTCTCTATAGATGCATATTTAAAGAGACAACATTGTGGGAAAATTGATAAAGCATGAGGTCATAATCGCTTGAGTCCAGTGTTTTCATCTTAATCTGACTCATTGTGATGGGACAAATATATTTGGTCTTATTCCGAGAATTGCTGCTTTATTTTCTCATTCCAAGACATTTCTGTATCAGAATGTGCTCAAAATAAATACAGGACTGTAGACCTCAGTCCTGGGTCTACAGCCTCAGTCCTGGGTCTACAGCCTCAGTCCTGGGTCTACAGCCTCAGTCCTTAGTCTACAGCCTCAGTCCTGGGTCTACAGCCTCAGTCCTGGATCTACAGCCTCAGTCCTGGGTCTACAGCCTCAGTCCTGGATCTACAGCCTCAGTCCTGGGTCTACAGCCTCAGTCCTGGGTCTACAGCCTCAGTCCTTAGTCTACAGCCTCAGTCCTGGGTCTACAGCCTCAGTCCTGGGTCTACAGCCTCAGTCCTGGGTCTACAGTCTCAGTCCTGGGTCTACACCGGGCGGCACGGTGGCTGAGTGGATAGCACTCTCGCCTCTCAGCAAGAAGGTCCTGGGTTCGAATCCCGGTCGGACCAGGGCCTTTCTGAGTGGAGTTTGCATGTTCTCCCCGTGTCTGCGTAGGTTTCCTCCGGGTACTCCGGTTTCCCCTACCGCTAAAAATATGTACAATAGGTCTGGCATGCGCCTCCTGTACTGGCGACCCCGCTCCCATCTCTGTGTGGAGTGAGAGACAAGTGCCCAAAAAAATAACAATTGTAAACCGCTTTGAGACTCAGCTCTGCAGTGAAAAGGCGGTATATAAATAATTACTTACTTACTTACTACTACTTACAGTCTCAGTCCTGGGTCTACAGCCTCAGTCCTGGGTCTACAGCCTCAGTCCTGGGTCTACAGCCTCAGTCTTGTAAATAAATGGAAATACCAACCGGATAAAGTAAATAGTTCATTTTTCCCACATTTGAAAAAACCTTTTTTCCTCCCCACTTCCTCCAACTCCTTTAATAACTCCCTGGTCCAGTCCGGCCGCTGTGGTCCTCAGCCAGTCCCTGTCATACCAGGCCAGGGACAAGTCAAACAGGTAGGAGCAGGTTGGCCCAGATCGGCGGGAGGTGTGAGCGCCGACTTCTGGAGACGATTTCCTTTGAGGCGGATCCAATTCTGCATCGCGACGTGAAGCCGGGGAAGCAGCCGGGACTCCCGACCGACGGGCTTTCTAATTCAATCTGTTCCAAACCAGCAGGAGGCGCCGCGCGAGCCAAGAAGCAAACCTTTTCATTCTCAATCCTGGTCAAAGAGAGGATGTTCGACGCCGCAGACTCACCACAAAAAGGGGTCGGTGTGAAGTCAACGGTTCTGTTTGAGGACGGGCGAGGCGGCTGTGGCTGTGGGACGTGTGGAGGGGGAAGGAGAAGGAGTGGGTTTGACTCCAGTCTGAGCGTCTCGGTGTGAGATGCAGCGGCTTGTGCAAAACAGCAAATACTCATTACAGGGAGCGTGTGAGTGTGGGGGGGAGACTGGGCTGGGGCGCTACTGCCACCTGCTGGTGGAAGAGAGGAGCGCCTGGGTGGTTACAGTTTTTCTCTATGCTTTGGTGCATTTCTTGCATCAGACTTAAAGTTCTCAAAACTATGAATTCAACCTCCACAACACTGAGTCATGTGTTACATCATCGCAGCAGTTTCTCCTTTGAACACTTTACAAATGCTTTTGTTCATGTATCAGTTACTTTCATACTATTCTCTGCTGTTTTTTAACATTATCATTTGCTTCTGTCGTGTCAAAATGAACCATACTTATGACTTCTGAACAGTCTTTCATGATAAAACTAACTGTCCTCATTTCATCTCTCTGATCGTCACAAACAAAACTGTTAAACTAGTACAAAATCATATTTGTCAAACTAATTTCATACATTCCTTTGTCTTTTTTTTCCTGTACATCTTTCCTAAATTGAACAATTGCTCTCAGGTGAGTTTCAGCTTCACTCATGAGGAAGTGTGTGTTTTATTGTTTACATTTGTCACAGTTCTACCATCATGATATTCTGTATGTGTGTTCTATGTACATACATGTAAGTGACTGTGTTTTTGTTGCACAGTGCAGTAGAACTGCAAAGAGCAAATATGTGAAAGACATGCAGTACATATATACATACAGTACACGGACATACAGTACACGGACATACAGTACACGGACATACAGTACACAGACATACAGTACACGGACATACAGTACACGGACATACAGTACACGGACATACAGTACACGGACATACAGTACACAGACATACAGTACACAGACATACAGTACACAGACATACAGTACACGGACATACAGTACACAGACATACAGTACACAGACATACAGTACACAGACATACAGTACAGATATACATACAGTACACAGACATACAGTACACGGACATACAGTACACGGACATACAGTACACAGACATAAACACACACATACAGTGCCTTGCGAAAGTATTCGGCCCCTTGAAACTTTCAACATTTTGCCGCATTTCAGGCTTCAAACATAAAGATATAAAAATTACATTTTTTGTCAAGAATCAACAACAAGTGGGACACAATCGTGAAGTGGAACAAAATTTATTGGATAATTTATACTTTTTTAACAAATAAAAAACTGAAAAGTGGGACGTGCAATATTATTCGGCCCCTTTGCACTAATACTTTGTAGCGCCACCTTTTGCTGCAATTACAGCTGCAAGTCGCTTGGGGTATGTCTCTCCTCTACATTCAGACCTATTGTGCATGTTTTTAGTGGTAGAGGAAACCGGAGCACCTGGAGGAAACCTACGCAGACACAGGGAGAACATGCAAACTCCACGCAGAAAGGTTCTGACCGGGATTCGAACCCAGGACCTTCTTGCTGAGACCATGGGGAAACCATGTATCCATGTGTTCTACGATGGTCTCTCTGTCAAGGACCATGGGGAAACCATGTATCCATGTGTTCTACAATGGTCTCTCTGTCAAGGACCGTGGGGAAACCATGTATCCATGTGTTCTAAAATGGTCTCTCTGTGATCCGCTCTGTAGTGGCATTAGACTGATGCACAAGGGAAATAACCTCAGAACTATTTATTTGTATATCGCCCTAAATCACAGATAATAACTGTGCCGTGGAAAAGTGACGCCTGCTTTTAGTGTCACTCCAAATGAACAAATAACGGAAAATAAAACATGAACCATGAAGCACAAGTGTCCAGGTGAGATGTGCCGTTTCAGCGTTTAATATCACAGAAAAATGAGAACAAAAACAGTAACAAACGACAGAAAATAATATCTACTGAGGCTGTAGACCCAGGACTGAGGCTGTAGACCCAGGACTGAGGCTGTAGACCCAGGACTGAGGCTGTAGACCCAGGACTGAGGCTGTAGACCCAGGACTCAGGCTGTAGACCCAGGACTGAGGCTGTAGACCCAGGACTGAGGCTGTAGACCCAGGACTGAGGCTGTAGACCCAGGACTCAGGCTGTAGACCCAGGACTGAGGCTGTAGACCCAGGACTCAGGCTGTAGACCCAGGACTGAGGCTGTAGACCCAGGACTGAGGCTGTAGACCCAGGACTGAGGCTGTAGACCCAGGACTGAGGCTGTAGACCCAGGACTCAGGCTATAGACCCAGGACTGAGGCTGTAGACCCAGGACTGAGGCTGTAGACCCAGGACTCAGGCTGTAGACCCAGGACTGAGGCTGTAGACCCAGGACTGAGGCTGTAGACCCAGGACTGAGGCTGTAGACCCAGGACTGAGGCTGTAGACCCAGGACTCAGGCTGTAGACCCAGGACTGAGGCTGTAGACCCAGGACTGAGGCTGTAGACCCAGGACTGAGGCTGTAGACCCAGGACTCAGGCTGTAGACCCAGGACTGAGGCTGTAGACCCAGGACTGAGGCTATAGACCCAGGACTGAGGCTGTAGACCCAGGACTGAGGCTTTAGACCCAGGACTGAGGCTGTAGACCCAGGACTGAGGCTTTAGACCCAGGACTGAGGCTGTAGACCCAGGACTGAGGCTGTAGACCCAGGACTGAGAATGTGAATTAAACATTACATCTTTGTCACATTTGGCCCCAAACAAAATAGCGGTGAACACTTCCTTGTTGCGCTACATGGAGCTAGCGTGTTAGCATCGTCCATCTGTGTACAGTGTGTGGGTGTGAGCTCCTGTAATTAGCTTCAGTGTCGGTCGGAGCCAAGAACTCACCGTCAAAGCTAATCATCACAGACAGCGGGGAGCAGATGTACGCAGCGGGACTATAACTGCCCTGGCTGGGTTAAAGGCGCTATACCCGTTTCTGCAATGTTTGAATGTTTAGCACCGCCCCCAACTCGCTCAATGGCTTCTCATTTCCCCTACGCTCTCATAACACAGAGCCACCTAGTTTTATTTGCGATCTGATACGTATGCTAACATTAGCATTAGCGCAACTTCTTGTAAGCTGTGCAACAATCACTGATGAAATGGCACTAAAGCAACGCACTGCTAACACAATATATAAGTAAAAGAATACCGCTAGTTTCGCGTCCGAATGTATTGATTTAAAACCTTAGAATATATTCTAATATTTAATTATAATTTGTTATAGAGCTACTCAAAGCAGCAGCAGCAATTCTTCCGATCATTTTTCTTGATAACAGAACTCTCAAACCAATAATGACCGAAGCCCCAATGCAACCTGTTTGTAATTCAGGTGTGTAAAATAATGCCATTACTCTGCAAGTACAAAACGCTATCAGCGCCTGTCACTACACACTCGTCTGTGTAGAGAAGCTAGCGGAGCTAGCCACGCTCAATAAACAAATACATATCAATCAACACCATTAAACGTCAATCGGACAATACAGTATACATATACATCCTTAACACACATGCACGGATGATTTCAGAATTTGCTGTTAACGTTTTCATAACAAAAATACTGTTTCAATGTGACAAAAAGCGATTGCGAAAAACCCGGAAGTTACCATGAAACAACTAGCTAGCTTAGCTGTTACCTGCCTAGCACGTCCCGGTGAAACCTTTGGGAGCTAACTATTTTATTTGCAGTCATTCAATACATTTCGAATTACAAGGGTTGTCTAATATTTGTTCAATTTTTTTTATTCAATAATTTTTTTCATCATTTTTTATTTTAGAATTATATTCGAATTTTGAAGTCCAGCGCTGTAGGGGCTAGAGGACACAGACTGTAGAGACTAGAGGACACAGACTGTAGAGGCTAGAGGACACAGGCTGTAGAGACTAGAGGACACAGGCTGTAGAGGCTAGAGGACACAGACTGTAGAGGCTAGAGGACACAGGCTGTAGAGGCTAGAGGACGCAGGCTGTAGAGGCTAGAGGACACAGGCTGTAGAGACTAGAGGACACAGGCTGTAGAGACTAGAGGACACAGGCTGTAGAGACTAGAGGACGCAGGCTGTAGAGGCTAGAGGACACAGGCTGTAGAGACTAGAGGACACAGGCTGTAGAGGCTAGAGGACGCAGGCTGTAGAGGCTAGAGGACACAGGCTGTAGAGACTAGAGGACACAGGCTGTAGAGACTAGAGGACACAGGCTGTAGAGGCTAGAGGACACAGGCTGTAGAGACTAGAGGACACAGGCTGTAGAGACTAGAGGACACAGGCTGTAGAGACTAGAGGACACAGGCTGTAGAGACTAGAGGACACAGACTGTAGAGACTAGAGGACACAGGCTGTAGAGACTAGAGGACACAGGCTGTAGAGACTAGAGGACACAGGCTGTAGAGGCTAGAGGACACAGGCTGTAGAGACTAGAGGACACAGGCTGTAGAGACTAGAGGACACAGACTGTAGAGACTAGAGGACACAGGCTGTAGAGACTAGAGGACACAGGCTGTAGAGACTAGAGGACGCAGGCTGTAGAGACTAGAGGACACAGGCTGTAGAGACTAGAGGACACAGGCTGTAGAGACTAGAGGACACAGGCTGTAGAGACTAGAGGACACAGGCTGTAGAGACTAGAGGACACAGACTGTAGAGACTAGAGGACACAGGCTGTAGAGACTAGAGGACACAGGCTGTAGAGACTAGAGGACACAGGCTGTAGAGGCTAGAGGACACAGGCTGTAGAGACTAGAGGACACAGACTGTAGAGACTAGAGGACACAGGCTGTAGAGACTAGAGGACACAGGCTGTAGAGACTAGAGGACACAGGCTGTAGAGACTAGAGGACACAGGCTGTAGAGACTAGAGGACACAGGCTGTAGAGACTAGAGGACACAGGCTGTAGAGACTAGAGGACACAGACTGTAGAGACTAGAGGACGCAGGCTGTAGAGACTAGAGGACACAGGCTGTAGAGACTAGAGGACACAGGCTGTAGAGACTAGAGGACACAGGCTGTAGAGACTAGAGGACACAGGCTGTAGAGACTAGAGGACACAGGCTGTAGAGACTAGAGGACACAGGCTGTAGAGACTAGAGGACACAGGCTGTAGAGACTAGAGGACACAGGCTGTAGAGACTAGAGGACACAGGCTGTAGAGACTAGAGGACACAGGCTGTAGAGACTAGAGGACACAGGCTGTAGAGGCTAGAGGACACAGGCTGTAGAGACTAGAGGACACAGGCTGTAGAGACTAGAGGACACAGGCTGTAGAGACTAGAGGACACAGGCTGTAGAGACTAGAGGACACAGGCTGTAGAGACTAGAGGACACAGGCTGTAGAGACTAGAGGACACAGGCTGTTCGCTGCTCGTTCTGTGAGCGGAGGAGAAAGAGCGGCCCGCTCAGACTCTACTCAGCACTTTTCACTGCTTGTAATTCTTACACAGCTGAATCAATTACCTCAAGTTTTCAATTAAATGATGTATTATGATACAACTTGTATGTAGTAAAAAGCATTTTTATGAACTACTTAGAAAAAAAATCGGGTATAGCTTCTTTAAGTACAGCAGGACTATAACTGCCCTGGCTGGGTTAAGTACAGCAGGACTATAACTGCCCTGGCTGGGTTGAGTACAGCAGGACTATAACTGCCCTTGCTGGGTTGAGTACAGCAGGACTATAACTGCCCTGGCTGGGTTGAGTACAGCAGGACTATAACTGCCCTGGCTGGGTTGAGTACAGCAGGACTATAACTGCCCTGGCTGGGTTAAGTACAGCAGGACTATAACTGCCCTGGCTGGGTTAAGTACAGCAGGACTATAACTGCCCTGGCTGGGTTGAGTACAGCAGGACTATAACTGCCCTGGCTGGGTTGAGTACAGCAGGACTATAACTGCCCTGGCTGGGTTGAGTACAGCAGGACTATAACTGCCCTGGCTGGGTTGAGTACAGCAGGACTATAACTGCCCTGGCTGGGTTAAGTACAGCAGGACTATAACTGCCTGACTACAGCAGACTATAACTGCCCTGGCTGGGTTAAGTACAGCAGGACTATAACTGCCCTGGCTGGGTTAAGTACAGCAGGACTATAACTGCCCTGGCTGGGTTAAGTACAGCAGGACTATAACTGCCCTGGCTGGGTTAAGTACAGCAGGACTATAACTGCCCTGGCTGGGTTAAGTACAGCAGGACTATAACTGCCCTGGCTGGGTTGAGTACAGCAGGACTATAACTGCCCTGGCTGGGTTGAGTACAGCAGGACTATAACTGCCCTGGCTGGGTTAAGTACAGCAGGACTATAACTGCCCTGGCTGGGTTAAGTACAGCAGGACTATAACTGCCCTGGCTGGGTTAAGTACAGCAGGACTATAACTGCCCTTGCTGGGTTGAGTACAGCAGGACTATAACTGCCCTGGCTGGGTTGAGTACAGCAGGACTATAACTGCCCTTGCTGGGTTGAGTACAGCAGGACTATAACTGCCCTGGCTGGGTTGAGTACAGCAGGACTATAACTGCCCTGCTGGGTTGAGTACAGCAGGACTATAACTGCCCTGGCTGGGTTGAGTACAGCAGGACTATAACTGCCTGCTGGGTTAGTACAGCAGGACTATAACTGCCCTGGCTGGGTTGAGTACAGCAGGACTATAACTGCCCTGGCTGGGTTAGTACAGCAGGACTATAACTGCCCTGGCTGGGTTGAGTACAGCAGGACTATAACTGCCCTGGCTGGGTTAAGTACAGCAGGACTATAACTGCCCTGGCTGGGTTGAGTACAGCAGGACTATAACTGCCCTGGCTGGGTTAAGTACAGCAGGACTATAACTGCCCTGGCTGGGTTAAGTACAGCAGGACTATAACTGCCTATAACTGCAGGACTATAATCCCTGGCTGGGTTAAGTACAGCAGGACTATAACTGCCCTGGCTGGGTTAAGTACAGCAGGACTATAACTGCCCTGGCTGGGTTAAGTACAGCAGGACTATAACTGCCCTGGCTGGGTTAAGTACAGCAGGACTATAACTGCCCTGGCTGGGTTAAGTACAGCAGGACTATAACTGCCCTGGCTGGGTTAAGTACAGCAGGACTATAACTGCCCTGGCTGGGTTAAGTACAGCAGGACTATAACTGCCCTGGCTGGGTTAAGTACAGCAGGACTATAACTGCCCTGGCTGGGTTAAGTACAGCAGGACTATAACTGCCCTGGCTGGGTTAAGTACAGCAGGACTATAACTGCCCTGGCTGGGTTAAGTACAGCAGGACTATAACTGCCCTGGCTGGGTTAAGTACAGCAGGACTATAACTGCCTGCTGCCCTGGCTGGGTTAAGTACAGCAGGACTATAACTGCCCTGGCTGGGTTAAGTACAGCAGGACTATAACTGCCCTGGCTGGGTTAAGTACAGCAGGACTATAACTGCCCTGGCTGGGTTAAGTACAGCAGGACTATAACTGCCCTGGCTGGGTTAAGTACAGCAGGACTATAACTGCCCTGGCTGGGTTAAGTACAGCAGGACTATAACTGCCCTGGCTGGGTTAAGTACAGCAGGACTATAACTGCCCTGGCTGGGTTAAGTACAGCAGGACTATAACTGCCCTGGCTGGGTTAAGTACAGCAGGACTATAACTGCCCTGGCTGGGTTAAGTACAGCAGGACTATAACTGCCCTGGCTGGGTTAAGTACAGCAGGACTATAACTGCCCTGGCTGGGTTAAGTACAGCAGGACTATAACTGCCCTGGCTGGGTTAAGTACAGCAGGACTATAACTGCCCTGGCTGGGTTAAGTACAGCAGGACTATAACTGCCCTGGCTGGGTTAAGTACAGCAGGACTATAACTGCCCTGGCTGGGTTAAGTACAGCAGGGACTATAACTGCCCTGGCTGGGTTAAGTACAGCAGGACTATAACTGCCCTGGCTGGGTTAAGTACAGCAGGACTATAACTGCCCTGGCTGGGTTAAGTACAGCAGGACTATAACTGCCCTGGCTGGGTTGAGTACAGCAGGACTATAACTGCCCTGGCTGGGTTGAGTACAGCAGGACTATAACTGCCCTTGCTGGGTTGAGTACAGCAGCAGGACTATAACTGCCCTGGCTGGGTTAAGTACAGCAGGACTATAACTGCCCTGGCTGGGTTGAGTACAGCAGGACTATAACTGCCCTGGCTGGGTTAAGTACAGCAGGACTATAACTGCCCTGGCTGGGTTAAGTACAGCAGGACTATAACTGCCCTGGCTGGGTTAAGTACAGCAGGACTATAACTGCCCTGGCTGGGTTGAGTACAGCAGGACTATAACTGCCCTGGCTGGGTTAAGTACAGCAGGACTATAACTGCCCTGGCTGGGTTAAGTACAGCAGGACTATAACTGCCCTGGCTGGGTTAAGTACAGCAGGACCATAACTGCCCTGGCTGGGTTAAGTACAGCAGGACTATAACTGCCCTGGCTGGGTTGAGTACAGCGGGACTATAACTGCCCTTGCTGGGTTAAGTACAGCAGGACTATAACTGCCCTGGCTGGGTTAAGTACAGCAGGACTATAACTGCCCTGGCTGGGTTAAGTACAGCAGGACTATAACTGCCCTGGCTGGGTTAAGTACAGCAGGACTATAACTGCCCTGGCTGGGTTAAGTACAGCAGGACTATAACTGCCCTGGCTGGGTTAAGTACAGCAGGACTATAACTGCCCTGGCTGGGTTGAGTACAGCAGGACTATAACTGCCCTGGCTGGGTTGAGTACAGCAGGACTATAACTGCCCTGGCTGGGTTAAGTACAGCAGGACTATAACTGCCCTGGCTGGGTTAAGTACAGCAGGACTATAACTGCCCTGGCTGGGTTAAGTACAGCAGGACTATAACTGCCCTGGCTGGGTTGAGTACAGCAGGACTATAACTGCCCTGGCTGGGTTAAGTACAGCAGGACTATAACTGCCCTGGCTGGGTTAAGTACAGCAGGACCATAACTGCCCTGGCTGGGTTAAGTACAGCAGGACTATAACTGCCCTGGCTGGGTTGAGTACAGCGGGACTATAACTGCCCTTGCTGGGTTAAGTACAGCAGGGCTATAACTGCCCTGGCTGGGTTAAGTACAGCAGGACTATAACTGCCCTGGCTGGGTTAAGTACAGCAGGACTATAACTGCCCTGGCTGGGTTGAGTACAGCAGGACTATAACTGCCCTGGCTGGGTTGAGTACAGCAGGATTATAACTGCCCTTGCTGGGTTGAGTACAGCAGGACTATAACTGCCCTGGCTGGGTTAAGTACAGCAGGACTATAACTGCCCTGGCTGGGTTAAGTACAGCAGGACTATAACTGCCCTGGCTGGGTTAAGTACAGCAGGACTATAACTGCCCTGGCTGGGTTAAGTACAGCAGGACTATAACTGCCCTGGCTGGGTTAAGTACAGCAGGACTATAACTGCCCTGGCTGGGTTAAGTACAGCAGGACTATAACTGCCCTGGCTGGGTTAAGTACAGCAGGACTATAACTGCCCTGGCTGGGTTAAGTACAGCAGGACTATAACTGCCCTGGCTGGGTTAAGTACAGCAGGACTATAACTGCCCTGGCTGGGTTAAGTACAGCAGGACTATAACTGCCCTGGCTGGGTTAAGTACAGCAGGACTATAACTGCCCTGGCTGGGTTAAGTACAGCAGGACTATAACTGCCCTGGCTGGGTTAAGTACAGCAGGACTATAACTGCCCTGGCTGGGTTAAGTACAGCAGGACTATAACTGCCCTGGCTGGGTTAAGTACAGCAGGACTATAACTGCCCTGGCTGGGTTGAGTACAGCAGGACTATAACTGCCCTGGCTGGGTTGAGTACAGCAGGACTATAACTGCCCTGGCTGGGTTGAGTACAGCAGGACTATAACTGCCCTGGCTGGGTTGAGTACAGCAGGACTATAACTGCCCTTGCTGGGTTGAGTACAGCAGGACTATAACTGCCCTGGCTGGGTTAAGTACAGCAGGACTATAACTGCCCTGGCTGGGTTAAGTACAGCAGGACTATAACTGCCCTTGCTGGGTTGAGTACAGCAGGACTATAACTGCCCTTGCTGGGTTAAGTACAGCAGGACTATAACTGCCCTGGCTGGGTTGAGTACAGCAGGACTATAACTGCCCTTGCTGGGTTGAGTACAGCAGGACTATAACTGCCCTGGCTGGGTTAAGTACAGCAGGACTATAACTGCCCTGGCTGGGTTAAGTACAGCAGGACTATAACTGCCCTGGCTGGGTTAAGTACAGCAGGACTATAACTGCCCTGGCTGGGTTGAGTACAGCAGGACTATAACTGCCCTGGCTGGGTTAAGTACAGCAGGACTATAACTGCCCTGGCTGGGTTAAGTACAGCAGGACTATAACTGCCCTGGCTGGGTTGAGTACAGCAGGACTATAACTGCCCTGGCTGGGTTGAGTACAGCAGGGGCCGAAACAAAAGAAGGTTTTTTAACACGACTTTAATGTGATATGAGTTATTTTCCGGTTGATTTTTCTGACGACAAAATGTGTTTATTGTTTAGATTGAACCAAAACTGCATAAAATATAAAGTTAAACACATTTTAGATTGAAATGTTTAAATTCTAATGATGTGTTTTTGGGTTAAAATGTTAAATTTGGTTGTTTTACTGATACATTATATGGTTTATAATCTTCCTCGGTCGATGCTAACTCGCTAGCTCAGTGAAGCCTATTAGCAAAGTGCTCATGGACAAAGTTTTGCTCCACCTAAAGTTCTCGGACTCAGTGTCAATTTGTGACAAAACAACAAAAAGTCTGTATAGAAAATGTGGTTTAGCGCTTTCTGAGATCCTTCTCTCTCTGCTCTCTCTCTTTCTGATCTCCCCCTCTCTGGTCTCTCTTTCTCTGATTTCTCTTTCTCTGGTCTCCCTCTCTGGTCTCTCTCTCTCTGGTACCGGAGGTGGATTCCTCAGGTCTCTCTCTCTCTCTGGTCTCTCTCTCTGGTCTCTCTCTCTCTCTGGTCTCTCTCCATCTCTCTGGTCTCTCTCTCTGGTCTCTCTCTGGTCTCTCTCTCTGGCCTCTCTCTATCTCTCTGGTCTCTCTCTGGTCTCTCTCTCTGGTCTCTCTCTCTGGTCTATCTCTCCGGTCTCTCTCTCTGGTCTCTCTCTATCTCTCTGGTCTCTCTCTGGTCTCTCTCTCTGGTCTCTCTCTCTGGTCTCTCTCTCTGGTCTATCTCTCCGGTCTCTCTCTCTGGTCTCTCTCTCTGGTCTCTCTCTCTCTGGTCTCTCTCTCTGGTCTCTCTCTGGTCTCTCTCTGGTCTCTCTCTGGTCTCTCTCTGGTCTCTCTCTGGTCTCTCTCTGGTCTCTCTCTGGTCTCTCTCTCTGGTCTCTCTCTCTGGTCTCTCTCTGGTCTCTCTCTGGTCTCTCTCTGGTCTCTCTCTCTGGTCTCTCTCTCTGGTCTCTCTCTCTGGTCTCTCTCTCTCTGGTCTCTCTCTCTGGTACAGCAGGTGGATTCCTCAGGCCTCCCTCTCTGTGGATGACATTTCTAAGATTGCACTTTTGCATTTCTGTGTTATGAAGAATCTCTCTCTGCTCCTCGCATTTGTTTCGGTCTCGTTCTGGTGTCGGTCTCGTTCTGGCTTCGGGCGATGAACTGATCATTTGTGCAGCGTCTTGTTCTCATTTCGTTGTCTGTGTTGCCTCCGGACGTTTCCTTTATTCCACAGACTCCGATGGTTTCTCTTTGGCCTTTTGTCCAATCCCTGTTCTCTTTATGTCGTTTTGTCTATTTCTGTAATCTCTCAGCAAAGAGAGACCAGAGAGAGACCAGAGAGAGACCAGAGAGAGACCAGAGAGAGACCAGAGAGAGACCAGAGAGAGACCAGAGAGCTCCGGTCGATGACGTCACGCGTGCAGACATGCGCACACATCCACCACATGCACACACAGGCAAGACGGCGGTGAGTTCAAACTAGCTCGCAGTAGTTAACAAAGTAAAAATCCAAACAAACTAAAATGGTTGATTCTTGTTGTGCACCGGGATGCACAAATCGGCGAGGGGCAAAAAAGGGCAAAGCCTTTTACCGGATTCCCCATGATCCAGCCAGACGGGATAGGTGGATTTCTGCTATCAAACGAGCCCATAGCAACGTGAAGAAATCCGAGCGCTGGATCCCTTCAAAACATGGATGTCGTCTATGCTCAGACCATTTCATCTCAGGTAACGTGACGAAATGCATTAAATCAGTCTTGAGAGTGTAGGCACTGGTGAAATTTGTTGACCATGGTCTTAAATTAAATTAATATTACTTTATTTACTGAATCTCAACAGAAAATGAATGAAGCTCTGTTAATTCTATTCTAATAATTAGCATGTGAAAGTCATTTGAGACTACTTTATTTGGAGATTTCTCAGTACATCTAATAAACATTTGCTTTATGAGCAGTGATGAAAATGGTTTATCTTTGGTAATTATAATTATTTTATTCCCAGGTAAAAGAAGTGATGATCCCCTTTCTCCGGACTACGTCCCTTCTGTCTTCAATCATGTCCCGTCGCCAATGAAGAGAAGAGGACAGCAGCAACTGGATAATTTCAATAGAAGGCAAGCTGCTAAAAGAAGAAGACTGGAACAACAGTCAACTAAACCAGATGACATGGCAGCTCTAGAACAAGACTCATCTCAAGCTGAGGCAACTCCACTCTTCACTGATGCAGGGATAGGCCACATAGACCACACCTACTATTCATTGGATGCAGATCACTGCGATGGTGATGATGATAATATTGATGAAAGTAGAAATGAAAACAATTCTCTGGAGTTGGAGGTGAATGCTTTACGGGCGGAGAATATGTTTCTCAAAGAGAAGATCTCTAAAATGGAACTGAACGAATCATCTCTAAAAGACAATGACAAAAAGGTCCTCATGCCTACGGGAGTGCAAACCTTTTCCATAATCTTTTAGCCAGTGCCCAATGTTACTCTACATACAAATCGCATCACACAATGAAATATTTAATTGGAATAAGCCCACAAGGATGTATTATTTTCATTTCTAATGGTGGGGAGGTAGAACAAGTGACAAGTTTATCACTGAAAACAGTACTTTTTTGTCACATCTGCTTCCAGGGGACCTTGTTTTAGCAGATAGAGGGTTCAATGTTAAAGACTCTATTCAGGCTTTTGAAGCTGATTTAAAAGTTCCAGCATTTACTCGGGGAAAAAAACAGTTAGACCCAGTTGTTCTAGAGGACACTAGAGCCCTTGCATCCCTCAGAATACATATTGAAAGGGTAATGGGAATGGTTCGCCAGAAATACACCATTTTACAAAGTATTGTGCCTATAACATTCATGAATATTGACAGTGACAGTGATAACATAATGTACCCGGATAAAGTTGTTAAAATATGTTGTGCTCTCACTAATTTATGTCAATCAGTTGTATCCAGTGAGTGATCCAAATCAAATGTAATAAATGATACAAGTTGCTTTAACTTTTATGTTGTGATTTTATTTTTCTACAGGTGGGACATATCCATTTTTTTGGTACTCTTTTGATTCCAAGGTAACTTTGGTATTTCTTCAGAGCAAAATCCAGAAACTCAAATCAACATGCTGTTTGTTTCTTCTTCTCTGCAATAACAGCACTCCTGTCCCTTATCAGTCACTGGTGCTTTAGGAGCAGAGAAATGCTTGGCTAACAGCTCTAAAAGAACACATCTTTGGAAGAAATCTCTGGCTATTTTGAGTTCTCTCTCCAGAAAAGCCTCATCTGGAAACACCCGCTCAACAAAAGGCGCAGTGCACTCTTTTTCAGTCCAAAGAACAATATCACAGTAGCTTTTTCCAGTGACGAATAGCTGCATCTGAACTTGATAAAAGTATGAATGATCTGTCTTTAATCTTAAATTCCCATTAAGACCATTTTCAAGGCAGAATCCGGCAATGGTTTTAACAGCCTCAGACACTGTAAGATCCTTGGCACGGAATGGGCACTTAATTTCAACTACACCTGAACCACAGCAGCTGCATGAAATGTAACAGTCTGGTGAGGCTCCAACATAGGGGTGCCCTGTGGAAATGGTGAAGCCAGAATCATCAACCTGAACGTCTGAGTGTTTAAGACAAAGTTGTGTTTGGTAACTCCTCTTGGCTTCCTTTTCATTCTCACAGCCATATCTGAACATAAGAGAATACTTATTATCTGGTAACATAATGTATATACTAATTAGACCTACCTTGTTGCCTCAGTTGAAAACATATATGATTGTGGATAACAGATCTTTTTAATGAGTGACACTGATGGTTTTTGCATGTCTGATCTTACGGCTGCTTTGAAATTTGAAGCAGTAATCCTACCACTTCTCTGCTCAAACCACATTTTAGATTTAGCGTGACCTCTGGTTTCCACCTCAACAATCTCACTCGGCAAGCAAAACATTGATTACTAACACATTGATCACAGACTTCAAACTGAACACCACACTTGCAACTGTTTCTAACATACATCACCTGTTCTTTAGTTACTGATAGCTGATGAAATACAGTGTCAGCTCTTTTCTGCAACTCCTCTACACCGGCATCTCTGACTTCTTTGTCATAAAGAGAGGTGAGGGGTACAGGTAGATTTAAAACAACATACATAAGATGCAGCGTGCTCCCTAACAAGAGACAGAACCACTGGCTTTATTTTTCGCCCCTCTTTTGAACAATTGGCGATGTTGTTGTAGAGCTGGCTTTGTTCACTAGGTGTCAGCAGTGGACACGCACTGGTTGCAGAAGTCGTCGACTCAGACAAACTCTGTTTTTTCAACTTTTGGGATTTGTTGAACACAATATCCTTTCCCTGTAGGTACTCCACCTTTTTCATAGCAGTCTCACTCGGTCTGTCCCATCTGCATTTTTTTGATGTTACGGAGGATTCTTTCTTTCCCCTTTCTTGATTGTGCTGCCACAAGGTAAACAACACAGCCGCTACATGGGAACAACACTCTCCAAGTCCCGCTGTACAATTACAGTGGGCTCCTAGCACTGCACCGTCACATCTGACAACTGCCCATGGCTTCAGTGAAGGGCTGTTGAGCCTTTGTGAATGATTTACCTGTGACAACATTAACAGTAGCTGTTAAAGCATTTGACTTTTATATTAGCTTAGCGCAGAAACGGGTGTTTAGCATGCAAGCGATGACAGATCGCACTGTGTGTACTTACTCTTCCAGTCACCACAAAACAGCTTTTTGTTGGCAAATGCCAAAGCTGGACATTGGACACAAACCCGGATTGTGTCCATTTATATCCGTCCAGACTTTTGTAAGCCTTCAGCGAATCCCCCGTGTAAAAGGATGGGAAATCAATTAAGTAATTGTAAATATCTGGGCATTGCAGATTTGGTGGACTCACAACACAATCTAGGCCTTTAAAAAACAAGCCAGGAGCAAAGTAAGGGTCGCTAATGTTCAACCGGTTGAGTTTGGCAAAATACCGTGCCTTATCAATGTCATTAAATGACGCTGTAAACTCCGAACGAAACAATTTTCCACCGCTGTCGTTCATTGTTTTTAGCTTGGCGCCGCTGTTTGTTCCTGCCGTCATGGCGTCACTAACACCTTACTCAAGGGTTAGAGTTAAGATACACTACATTAGCTGTTCATTATTGAGGGCTAAGTGGGTTTCCAATCACAACACACCATGTGATCAGTACCATGTGATCAGTACCATGTGATCAGTACCATGTGATCAGTACCATGTGATCAGTTGGTCCTGGTCTTTCACCACTTATACAAATGTGGAGTTTCCTGTTTCTGCTCAAACTGCGACGTTTTAGATTCAGACACAGAGAGAATCTGTTGTTACTGTCAATGTTAATGATACATCCTGTTTACAGCAGCAGCAGCAGGAGGAGGAGAAGGAGCAGCAGGAGCAGCAGGAGGAGGAGCAGCAGGAGCAGCAGGAGGAGGAGGAGCAGCAGGAGCAGCAGCAGCAGCAGCAGCAGGAGGAGGAGGAGCAGCAGGAGAAGCAGCAGCAGGAGGAGCAGCAGGAGAAGCAGCAGCAGGAGGAGCAGCAGGAGCAGCAGCAGCAGCAGCAGCAGCAGCAGCAGGAGGAGGAGGAGCAGTAGACTTATTTGATTTTCTTTATAAAACACTGAGGTTGGTATGGACCAACTGGGACTGAGGCGCACAGGGACTGGCCTCCTGCTGGGACTCTGAGGAGCACAGGGACTGGACTCCTGCTGGGACTCTGAGGAGCACAGGGACTGGACTCCTGCTGGGACTCTGAGGAGCACAGGGACTGGCCTCCTGCTGGGACTCTGAGAAGCACAGGGACTGGCCTCCTGCTGGGACTCTGAGGAGCACAGGGACTGGACTCCTGCTGGGACTCTGAGGAGCACAGGGACTGGACTCCTGCTGGGACTCTGAGGAGCACAGGGACTGGCCTCCTGCTGGGACTCCGGTCTCTCTCGCATGTCAGATTCCGTCAGCTAAAATCTGAAACAGTCTTCCTGAGAATGTGAGACAGGCTCTGATTGGCTCCTATCGTGTGTGTCTGCTCTG
Organism: Knipowitschia caucasica; assembly: GCA_964034765.1. NCBI lineage: Eukaryota > Metazoa > Chordata > Actinopteri > Gobiiformes > Gobiidae > Knipowitschia > Knipowitschia caucasica. Next base: position 2,248,225 of record OZ035830.1, read on the forward strand.
TGTGATTGTATCTTTAATGTGTGTGTATATTGTACAGTTATTTTTGTCTGTTGTGATGTGTGTTGTCTGTTGTGGTGTGTGTTGCCTGTTGTGATGTGTGTTGTCTGTTGTGATGTGTGTTGCCTGTTGTGTTGTCTGTTGTGATGTGTGTTGTCTGTTGTGATGTGTGTTGTCTGTTGTGATGTGTGTTGTCTGTTGTGTTGTGTGTTGTCTGTTATGGTGTGTGTTGCCTGTTGTGATGTGTGTTGTCTGTTGTGATGTGTGGTGTGTGTTGTGATGTGTGTTGTCTGTTGTGTTGTGTGTTGTCTGTTGTGTTGTGTGTTGTCTGTTATGGTGTGTGTTGCCTGTTGTGATGTGTGTTGTCTGTTGTGATGTGTGGCGTGTGTTGTCTGTTGTGATGTGTGTTGTCTGTTATGGTGTGTGTTGCCTGTTGTGATGTGTGTTGTGTGGTGTGTGTTGTGATGTGTGTTGTCTGTTGTGGCGTGTGTTGTCTGTTGTGATGTGTGTTGTCTGTTATGGTGTGTGTTGCCTGTTGTGATGTGTGTTGTCTGTTTTGATGTGTGTTGTGTGTTGTCTGTTGTGATGTGTGTTGTCTGTTGTAATGTGTGTTGTCTGTTGTGATGTGTGTTTTCTGTTTTGATGTGTGTTGCCTGTTGTGATGTGTGTTTTCTGTTTTGATGTGTGTTGTCTGTTGTGTTGTGTGTTGTCTGTTGTGATGTGTGTTGTCTGTTGTGTTGTGTGTTTTTTGTTGTGATGTGTGTTGCCTGTTGTGTTGTGTGTTGTCTGTTGTGATGTGTGTTGTCTGTTGTGATGTATGTTTCCTGTTGTGGTGTGTGTTGTCTGTTGTGATGTGTGTTGTCTGTTGTGGTGTGTGTTGTCTGTTGTGATTTGTGTTGTCTGTTGTGTGTTGTGTTGTCTGGTGTGTTGTGTGTTGTCTGTTGTGTTGTGTGTTGTGATGTGTGTTGTCTGTTGTGATGTGTGTGTGTTGTCTGTTGTGATGTGTGTTGTCTGTTGTGATGTGTGTTGCCTGTTGTGGTGTGTGTTGTCTGTTGTGATGTGTGTTGTCTGTTGTGGTGTGTGTTGCCTGTTGTGATGTGTGTTGTCTGTTGTGGTGTGTGTTGCCTGTTGTGATGTGTGTTGTCTGTTGTGGTGTGTGTTGCCTGTTGTGATGTGTGTTGTCTGTTGTGATGTGTGGCGTGTGTTGTCTGTTGTGATGTGTGTTGTCTGTTATGGTGTGTGTTGCCTGTTGTGATGTGTGTTGTCTGTTTTGATGTGTGTTGTGTGTTGTCTGTTGTGATGTGTGTTGTCTGTTGTAATGTGTGTTGTCTGTTGTGATGTGTGTTTTCTGTTTTGATGTGTGTTGCCTGTTGTGATGTGTGTTTTCTGTTTTGATGTGTGTTGTCTGTTGTGTTGTGTGTTGTCTGTTGTGATGTGTGTTGTCTGTTGTGTTGTGTGTTTTCTGTTGTGATGTGTGTTGCCTGTTGTGTTGTGTGTTGTCTGTTGTGATGTGTGTTGTCTGTTGTGATGTATGTTTCCTGTTGTGGTGTGTGTTGTCTGTTGTGATGTGTGTTGTCTGTTGTGGTGTGTGTTGTCTGTTGTGATTTGTGTTGTCTGTTGTGTGTTGTGTTGTCTGGTGTGTTGTGTGTTGTCTGTTGTGTTGTGTGTTGTGATGTGTGTTGTCTGTTGTGATGTGTGTGTGTTGTCTGTTGTGATGTGTGTTGTCTGTTGTGATGTGTGTTGCCTGTTGTGGTGTGTGTTGTCTGTTGTGATGTGTGTTGTCTGTTGTGATGTGTGTTGTCTGTTGTGATGTGTGTTGTCTGTTGTGATGTGTGTTGTCTGTTGTGATGTGTATTGTCTGTTGTGGTGTGTGTTGTCTGTTGTGATGTGTGTTGTCTGTTGTGATGTGTGTTGTCTGTTGTGATGTGTGTTGTCTGTTGTGGTGTGTGTTGCCTGTAGTGATGTGTGTTGTCTGTTGTGATGTGTGTTGTCTGTTGTGATGTGTGTTGTCTGTTGTGGTGTGTGTTGTCTGTTGTGGTGTGTGTTGCCTGTTGTGATGTGTGTTGTCTGTTGTGGTGTGTGTTGCCTGTTGTGATGTGTGTTGTCTGTTGTGGTGTGTGTTGCCTGTTGTGATGTGTGTTGTCTGTTGTGATGTGTGTTGTCTGTTGTGATGTGTGTTGTGTGTTGTGATGTGTGTTGTCTGTTGTGGTGTGTGTTGACTGTTGTGATGTGTGTTGTGTGTTGTGATGTGTGTTGTCTGTTGTGATGTGTGTTGTCTGTTGTGATGTGTGTTTTCTGTTTTGATGTGTGTTGTCTGTTGTGTTGTGTGTTGTCTGTTGTGATGTGTGTGTGTGGTGTGTGTTGTCTGTTGTGGTGTGTGTTGCCTGTTGTGATGTGTGTTGTCTGTTGTGATGTGTGTGTGTTGTCTGTTGTGATGTGTGTTGTCTGTTGTGATGTGTGTTGCCTGTTGTGGTGTGTGTTGTCTGTTGTGATGTGTGTTGTATGTTGTGTTGTGTGTTGTCTGTTGTGGTGTGTGTTGTCTGTTGTGATGTGTGTTGCCTGTTGTGATGTGTGTTGCCTGTTGTGGTGTGTGTTGTCTGTTGTGATGTGTGTTGCCTGTTGTGATGTGTGTTGCCTGTTGTGGTGTGTGTTGTCTGTTGTGATGTGTGTTGCCTGTTGTGATGTGTGTTGCCTGTTGTGGTGTGTGTTGTCTGTTGTGATGTGTGTTGCCTGTTGTGATGTGTGTTGCCTGTTGTGGTGTGTGTTGTCTGTTGTGATGTGTGTTGCCTGTTGTGATGTGCGTTGTCTGTTGTTTTGTGTGTTGTCTGTTGTGATGTGTGTCTGTTGTGACGTGTGTTGTCTGTTGTGATGTGTGTCTGTTGTGATGTGTGTTGTCTGTTGTGACGTGTGTTGTCTGTTGTTTTGTGTGTTGTCTGTTGTGATGTGTGTCTATTGAGATGTGTGTTGTCTGTTGTGATGTGTGTTGTCTGTTGTGTTGTGTGTTGTCTGTTGTGATGTGTGTTGTCTGTTGTGATGTGTGTTGCCTGTTGTGATGTGTGTTGCCTGTTGTGATGTGTGTTGCCTGTTGTGATGTGTGTTGTCTGTTGTGATGTGTGTTGTATGTTGTGTTGTGTGTTGTCTGTTGTGATGTGTGTTGTCTGTTGTGATGTGTGTTGCCTGTTGTGATGTGTGTTGCCTGTTGTGGTGTGTGTTGTCTGTTGTGATGTGTGTTGTCTGTTGTGATGTGCGTTGTCTGTTGTTTTGTGTGTTGTCTGTTGTGATGTGTGTCTGTTGTGACGTGTGTTGTCTGTTGTGACGTGTGTTGTCTGTTGTGGTGTGTGTTGTCTGTTGTCACGTGTGTTGTCTGTTGTGTTGTGTGTTGTCTGTTGTGATGTGTGTTGTCTGTTGTGGTGTTTTGTGTTGCCTTGTGTAGGAAATGACAGTTTCATGTTTGTTCCAGACCAGGGTCAGTTTTCCTCTGCTCTGAAAACTGTCAACGGATGTTCTGTACTTTGGCTCCCTCTGGTGGCCACAACACACATCTGCAGTGTACTACAGTATACATGTACTACAGTGTACATATACTACAGTGTACATGTACTACAGTATACATATACTATTGTGTACATATACTACAGTGTACATGTACTACAGTATACATATACTATTGTGTACAAATACTACAGTGTACATGTACTACAGTATACATATATCAATCAATCAATCAACGTTTATTTGTAGAGCGCCTTTCCTACACAAGGCAACGCAAAGCGCTTCACATCCCCTATCACATCATGCATAAATCAAACACATTAAGAGCACAAGATATATTAAAAACATTAAAAATAAAATCACAAAAATTAAAAACCTTTAAACATTAAAATCACAGATGGGACTAAAATCATAAATAGTCACAGTGCATTAAAAAGATTAAAGATAAAAACAAAGATGAAAAGATAAAATCATTCAGTTGTATATGCGCAGCTAAACAGAATTGTTTTGAGCCTAGATTTAAAAGATGCCAGAGTAGACGCCTGTCTCACATTCTCAGGAAGACTGTTCCAGACTCTAGCCGCATGAATCTGAAATGCAGTTTGCCCATGTCTAGTACCGACTCTGGGCACTAACAGTGTACATATACTACAGTGTACATGTACTACAGTATACATATACTACAGTGTACATATACTACAGTGTACATATACTACAGTATACATGTACTACAGTATACATGTACTAAAGTATACATATACTACAGCAACATGTACTACAGTATACATGTACTAAAGTATACATATACTACAGTAAAGATGTGCTACAGTAACATGTACTACAGTGTACATATACTACAGTAACATGTACTACAGTATACATATACTACAGTGTACATATACTACAGTAACATGTACTACAGTATACATATACTACAGTGTACATATACTACAGTGTACATATACTAAAGTAACATGTACTACAGTATACATATACTACAGTATACATATACTACAGTGTACATATACTAAAGTAACATGTACTACAGTATACATATACTACAGTATACATATACTACAGTGTACATATACTACAGTGTACATGTACTACAGTATACATATACTACTGTGTACATTGAAGTCAATAATTCCCTTGACTGACGTGTTCGAGTTGATGCAGAGGCATGACAACAGATCTCCAAGTTTTAACATCTGTATTTAATTATCTTTACAATCAGATACAGAAATTCCAACAAAGAGGGCTCCTAAAACTATACCTCTGCTGATTCTTCTGTTTCTGCCCAAGCCAGAGCCTTATTAGTCAATGTTCAGGGAGCAGGGGGCGTGTCGTATCAGGGAGGTCTTGGGCCCAGGGTCCGATGACGTCACAGGTCTGGGACTGGTCTGGCCCCTGGTCCTGGTCTGGACCCGGTCTTGGTCTTCCATCTCCACCTGAGCAAACAATGCCCCCACCCCTGCGGCGCCTGATTGTGTTGGACTTTGCTCTCGCCCAAAGTGAGAGAGAGAGAGCCCTGCTTATACTTGGAGTCAATAATTGTCTAGTTTGTATACTATCTTGTGTCCTTGGGGTTTTTCCTGAGTGCACAGAGGTCTTTTTTTGGCTATGATGTCCAAATGGTCAAATATTAAAATATACAACATTTTAATTATACAACAACATATACTACAGTGTACATGTACTACAGTATACATATACTACAGTGTACATATACTACAGTGTACATATACTACAGTGTACATATACTACAGTGTACATGTACTACAGTATACATGTACTACAGTGTACATATACTACAGTGTACATGTACTACAGTATACATATACTACAGTGTACATATACTACAGTGTACATATACTACAGTAACATGTACTACAGTATACGTGTACTAAAGTATACATATACTACAGTAACATGTACTACAGTATACAGGTACTAAAGTATACATATACTACAGTAAAGATGTGCTACAGTAACATGTACTACAGTGTACATATACTACAGTAACATGTACTACAGTAACATGTACTACAGTGTACATATACTACAGTAACATGTACTACAGTATACATATACTACAATGTACATATACTACAGTGTACATATACTAAAGTAACATGTACTACAGTATACATATACTACAGTGTACATGTACTACAGTATACATATACCACAGTGTACATATACTAAAGTAACATGTACTACAGTGTACATATACTACAGTGTACATGTACTACAGTATACATATACTACAGTGTACATATACTATAGTGTACATATACTACAGTGTACATGTACTACAGTAAACCTGTACTACAGTGTACATATACTACAGTATACATATACTACAGTAAACCTGTACTACAGTGTACATATACTACAGTAAACCTGTACTACAGTGTACATATACTACAGTATACATATACTACTCAGTCTGGGTGAAACTGGGCCACACCAAGGGTTATGTTTCTCAGGTGTTTGTGTTTTGGAGAGATAACCACTCAGACAGTACTTCCTGTGTTTTTCTTCTGCAGAGATGATTAGAAAACACTGTCATGATCATGCATCATTCAGTGAGAGGTTTTTAATGTGACAGATCTGATCTCCATGGCGACCGGCGGAACAGATGGAACATTCCATAACACTCACACATTCACAACACATAACCCTACACCGCTCTTAAAGAGACAGTACGACACTTATTCCATTTAAAATATGTTTACTATCATTAATAATTGTTTAACTTTATATCTTGAGTTTCCCGATTTTGATCTTGTAAGGCCTCTGAAGCTAAGCAGTTCTGGGCTTGGTTATTACTGTGATGGGAGACAATATCAGATGCCACAGTGGGCGACAGAGTGAGAGGAGATTACTTTTATACATGAGTTAGTAGGAGCCAGAGAGAGTTGAAGCAAAATAAAAGACCAGACAGAGAGAGAGACCAGATGGAGAGAAAGAGAGACCCGAGAGATAGAGAGAGAGACCAGAGAGAGCCCACTAAACATCCAACGTACACTCAACCTCCAGATCACGTCAATATCGCGTCGGTCGGTCGTGACCTTTTATTCACGTCCAAACGACGTCTGTGCAAGGTGCACATCTGGACGTAAAACAATGACCTCCCATATACGTGGATATGACGTCCAATCCCGACCTCCCCTAGACGTGGAAAACAGGTCATCGGCCGACCGACGCAGTACGTCTTGATCTAGCAATACAATATATAGGCTGTGAAGCAATATAAGTGTACCTGACGGTAGTGTAGTGGTTAAGCAAATGTGTGCAGCCTTGGTTACGTGAGTTCGAACCCACGTGTGTGTATCATTATCTTTACATATTTGTTTCGATTTTTAGCGAACAATTATTTTTTGTTTGGAGACTAATAAACACTCAACATAGGATTACGTAGTGGCTAATAATAAAACTTGTGAATGTATGCATTTGTTGTGCTAACAATCTCAAGTTTGCAAATAAGGGGTGAGCACTTGAGATTTTATGCAAATGCATGGTTTCACAAGTTTTATTATTAGCCACGACATAATCTTATGTTGAGTGTTTATTCGTTTTTAACCAAACAGAGAAAAATTGTTCGCTAAAAAGTGAAATTCAATAATGTTCCGACGAGGATTTGAACCCGCGTCGTTAAGACTGGAGTCTCATAACGCAACCGCTACACAACCGCATCTTTTTTTTACTACTGTGAAAAAATCATAGATAACACCCTAAACAACCGACGCACACTTATGCGAGGTTACAGCCTGACACGTGAGTCGGTCGAGGACCTGTTTTCCACGTCTAAACGACGTAAGGTCTGGACGTAAAGCAATGCCTTCCCAGACGTTGATATGACGTTGAATCTGTCTCTGTCGCTGCCCTGCTTTATTTACTTGGAATCACCCTCTCTAGTAAGTACACAGTCTGCACAGTTTTTAGATATAGATGTATCATTTCCACATTGAAAAGAGTTGGAGACAGAAAGTAAGTTGTTTTCTCACGTATACGTGGATTTTGTTAAGTATATTTTGTATATTATCTGTATTTTGAATTGCCAGTGCATGAATCTATAATAATAACGGCTGGCACTGCTCAGCTGAAAGGGAGACACCTTTTTTTAGTTTTTAAAGCTGCACTAACTGACTTTATTTTTGTATTCATTACAAAAATGCTATCCATGTCCATGTAGTGCATTGGGATATACGTCCTTTTGAAGAATAATTAGCGCAGATTTGTGCTGGCGTGACATTATATTTAAGATCGAGTTTTGATGAAACAAGGAAGAGAATGTGTTTCGGGTCTCTGATTGTGACCAATCACAGCGCACCACTAGCCCCCACTTTCGTGAGAAATCTACAGGTTCGTTAGCATAGACGGCTGAGTTAGCACAACAAGCGGCGGAGCTAACCTGAAGCTTCGTGTCTTCATCACCGGTTACTGCTTACACAGCGAAACAGCCATCCAAAAGAAAGTCTCGTTCCTCCGCGCTTCCCGGTTCTATCGTTCTATGGTCACGCCATCCACGTGCAAATCCATATCCATGTATTATCCATATTGGGAGACGCTAGCTCCGTCCCAACAGTGGGTGTGTGTGGGGGGCGATAGCTTCGTGGGTGTGGGGAGGGGAGCAGAAAGAGAGAGGCCAGCGAGTCTGCGGCTTCAAAATCCCAAAGTCAGTTAGTGCAGCTTTAAGTTAAAGTTTAAAATATGATATTGTTTTTCATATTTCAAACTATTTTTAACACATTAGAATTCTTAGGTTAGACTGTCCAACAAACTATGTGTTAAAAAAGGTTAAGATTCTTGAGTTTTAAAATAATAATTCAATTCTAAAATGTAAAGTTACTGTATATTTCACAATGGTTTATAAACTGCAAAAAGACAACAGTACTTAGTAAACTAAGTTTAAAAACAGGGAGATCAGCTTTAATATTTGGGACACTCCCATCATTTAGACACCTGTGATGTCATCAGTTGGAGTTGAGTTCAGGTGTGGGACCATGTGGGACCATGTGGGACCATAGGAGCACACAGATGTTACCTGCTGCAGAAAGAGAGTTTAATGTTCATGTATTGCTTTGTTTAATAAATGGATTTAATGTCTTCCCAGGTCTTCAATGTCAGAGACTTTCACTTCTTCTCACTGTGGCTGTTCAAATGAGCCACTACAGTTGTTATTTTTGTTATTGTTAGCTGCAAATATTAAATATCCATTCATCTGCTGGTAGCAAGCTAACTAGCGCTTGCAACTCTATTCAATATCTTACTTTGTCTTATAAACTTTAAAACCAGCCATATGTTAATTAAAATACATTTACCTTTGCTAATGCAGTCAATTATTGTGAAATCCATAGAGTATAATTTCATGATTGTTGCAATAACTAATGTTCTATGTGTATTCCTAATGTGTCATGTGTGTTTGAGTCTTACAGGTGTCAGACTGTGTTGAAGGTGTTCAGAGGTAAGAATCACACTCTCACACATTGATTGTTCTTCTGTATTATTATGTTGTTTTTAGAATAAACCATTATTTGGTGTATTCTCTTTGAAAACATCTATCTTTTTCTCAGATTGTTCAGCAACTCACTCAAGATGAGGGAAAAGAGCAACAAGGGGAAAATGCCCGCTCGGAAATGCAACATGTGTAGAGTAATACAGGGTAAGTAGCTTTCAGGGCTCATTTGTGTCCATGTGCAAAACAAATGCACATTTGCAATTGTTTTTTACATGGAATTACTCCAATGACCAAAGCCTTATCCCAAGTTTCTCAGACTGAGTGTCTTCCAGTGTCTCGAGCTAGTGCAGTGCCAAGGTTTGTATCCCATGGTGATGGATCGAGTGGTTTGAGGCATTAATAGAAAGTTATGTGTTGTTATATCACTTTGCCACATTATGTTGAAACTAAACATGTTCCACATTTTCAGGTGCTGTGCTTGGACCTTGTGATGAGAGACTGAAGACCAAGAGAGGACACATGTTGGAACCTCAACATTCAATAAATGCATTCTTCTGCCTTTCAGATTGTGTTTTTACATCTGGGGAACCTAGAGTGTAGCTTGTGCCTGTTTTAATACTGATCCAAACATAGGCGCTACAATCATGTTTTTTAACTTTGGCATGAACTGTTCAGTACAGTAGTGTTCATAACACTGTGCCCTGTGTGGATTAACTTGTACTTTGATGTAGAGAAACATGATTTTTAATGCAGCTCCATTTGCAATAATGACTGATATCCTTCTACTACAGTTGTTCTAATGATTTTTGAATGCTGTGTTTATCGTTTACTGCCCAGAGTCAGAACTAAACATGATATAGCTGCATTTCAGATTCACAAGGCTAAAATCTGGAACGGTCTTCCTGGAAATGTGAGACAGGCTTCTTCTTTGACAATGTTAAAATCCAGGTTTAAAACACTTCTGTTTCTGCTTCAACTGAAAGATTTTATGAGAGATTTTATTTGTATCTTTTTAATTTACTGTCAATATTTATAATTGTAATGACTTGTTTGATAGTTTCTATCTTTTGTTCAGTGCTTTGAGTTTCCTTTTGTTTTGACTGTGCTATACAAATAAACTTGCCTTGCCTATTGCAAAAAGTATGTCTCGACTAGTAAGTGATTCTGCAGAGGTTAAGTAGGTCAATAGGACTGTAAATGGACGTCATATAAACGTCAATATTTTGGTCATATAAGACGTCGAGAGGACGTCGGACCCGACCGGTTCTGTACCACATTGCAACCTTGAATTAACGTCCAGATGACGTTGGAATTACGTTGTTTTGACATCTGCTTGCTTAGTGGGAACGACTGAAAACAAACGTCATATAAACGTCAATATTTTGGTCATATGAGACGTTGATAGGACGTCAGACCCGACCGGTTCCGTCCCACATTCAAACCTTGAATTGACGTGCCATCAACGTAACATTTGGAGGTTGAGGTGACGTCGGGAAACAACGTCGAGAAAACTTTCATTCTGCACCAAGCCCCGGCGATCCAAGATGGCGCCTGTGGTGACAGTTTTTGGAGTAATTACATAAAACCAGCCGCAGCAAATACACGGACGTCAAAGGCCTTTTATCAATGCAGAGACGCCCTTCTGACGCCATGCTGAGCTTTGTGAGGGCCCCCTGCTGTCTGTCACACCCTTGTGTCTTTCGTATCTTGAATCGGTATGCCTGCTTCTATCCATATGCCCCTGCTGCCAGGAAGGAGCCGGGCCCCCCCCGACACCTACAGACAATGGCTATCACTCTTGCCCCCTTTCACCTCTTGCATATGTATCGGTCTGTATGTGTGCACTCTCTCATCCCTATGCGCCTCCTGCACCGGTGGCCCCCCTCCCATCTGTTGTGGGCGGGACTATCTTTGGTGTGTGTCTTGTATACAGGAAGCTCGGGGCTCTGGCCCCCAGAGCTGGAACATGCTGCTTTTGGAGTGTATGTGCTGGCTCTCCGCACGTGCGTTAACAATAAACTTACGCTTTTGATCAGACAAAGGACCTTTGAGTTTTCTCCTTCATGGGGTATATAATTCTATAACACGCCCTATTCAAATGAATGGTTGTGCTCAGTGGCGCTTTGTGACGGCATGGGGGCTGAAAGATTAGCGGAAGTTGCCTGAAACTCGCAAAGATCTATGGGAAACTCGCAAAGATCTATGGGAAACTCGCAAAGATCTATGGGAAACTCGCAAAGATCTATGGGAAACTCGCCTGTATTTGGGCATCGTCTGGTCCTCCCGGTTCTGTGCAGTGGATGATCTCCCATAATGCGTTGCGCTAAACACGCGTGTGTGGGTCTCACACCGGGTCTCACGCACATGCACAGAGGGGCTCGGCCGCGCTCTGACCAATCAGAGCAGTTCATCAGAGCGGGAGTTAGAGCGAGAGCCAGAGGAGCAGAGTTTGTGGCACTAAAGTGTGGATTTAAACAAAACCGAAGGATTTAAGAAGAAAAAAAGTTCAGGATGACAAGGGACACTAAAATCCCCACAAAATCTGATCTTTATGAAAGCTGTAGGTTCTCTGTCAGCTGAGGTTGAGCTGTTTTAATATGCATTGAGTTCTATGGGGAAAATTTCTGGGTAGCCCACGTGAATTTAGTCTGGTTCAGTCTGCAGTACCGCGAGAATCCCCTGAGCTACAAGCTGTAATACCCTATCCAGTTAATATAATACATCCATGTTCTGCACCCACCAGTGACCTATATTCTACGTCGAACAACGACGTTGAAATGACGTCGGCTTGCTTAGTGGGAGAGAGAGAGACCAGAGAGAAAGAGAGAGCATGGACAGGTCCGGTGCAGGACTGAAGCGCTCCCAGGCGGGTCAGGCAGGGCAGTCCGCAGGTGTAGATGGATAGGGCCGGTTCAGAGGTCCCATTGTCGCGCCACGTCCTGGGTCTACAGTCTCAGTCCTGGATCTACAGTCTCAGTTCTGGGTCTACAGCCTCAGTCCTGGGTCTACAGCCTCAGTCCTGGGTCTACAGCCTCAGTCTTGGGTCTACAGCCTCAGTCCTGGGTCTACAGCCTCAGTCTTGGGTCTACAGCCTCAGTCTTGGGTCTACAGCCTCGGTCCTCCTCCATGAATAAAATCACACCATTTCCCTGCGCCCCGAGCTCAGAGCGGCCCCTCACACTGGGGTCCGGACCCTCTGCTCCGGTCCCCGGCTCCACATCAAAGATTGTGACGCAGTGGGTTCACAGGAAGCTTTGGAGAACAGACCATATATGGGCATCCGGTGCATCAGGGCTTTTTATATATTTGTGTCTTTTAGCTGATCTTTAGCAGGAGTAGAGTTTAAAAACTGTGGCTCCATCCTGGAAAAATAACTAAAATAATACATTCAGTCAAATAGAAACACAGAAATAATAATTAAGTTTAGCTATAAAATACTAAAATGATTGTCCAACTTAAGTACATCCAAATAAACCAAAAGCCAAAATATTGATGTTCCAAAATAACCACAAGATTCAAATTTAAATAAAATAAAAATACAAAACAAGGGAAAAAAAATCTAAATGTACTCTATAATAAGGTTTTTGTAGATTTGGATTCAAAATATCAGAATGTATTTGAAAGGTGGGGAGAACATGCAAACTCTGCACAGAAAGGCCAGCCACAAGACCAGAGAGAGAAACCAGAGAGAGAGAGTCCGGAGAGAGTCCAGAAAGAGACCAGAGAGAGAGACCAGAGAGAGAGACAGAGAGAGGGACCAGAGAGAGAGACCAGAGAGAGAGACCAGAGAGAGAGACCAGAGAGAGAGACAGAGAGAGGGACCAGAGAGAGAGACCAGAGAGAGAGACCAGAGAGAGAGACCAGAGAGAGAGACCAGAAAGAGAGAGACCAGAGAGAGAGACCAGAGAGAGAGACCAGAGAGAGACCAGAGAGAGAGACAGAGAGAGGGACCAGAGAGAGAGACCAGAGAGAGACCAGAGAGAGAGACAGAGAGAGGGACCAGAGAGAGAGACCAGAAAGAGAGACCAGAAAGAGAGAGACCAGAGAGAGAGACCAGAGAGAGACCAGAGAGAGAGACCAGAGAGAGACCAGAGAGAGAGACCAGAGAGAGAGACCAGAGAGAGGGACCAGAGAGAGAGACCAGAGAGAGACCAGAGAGAGAGACCAGAGAGAGAGACCAGAGAGAGAGACCAGAGAGAGAGACAGAGAGAGGGACCAGAGAGAGAGACCAAAGAGAGAGACCAGAGAGAGAGACCAGAGAGAGAGACCAGAGAGAGACCAGAGAGAGACCAGAGAGAGAGACCAGAGAGAGGGACCAGAGAGAGACCAGAGAGAGACCAGAGAGAGAGACCAGAGAGAGACCAGAGAGAGGGACCAGAGAGAGAGAGACAGACAAGAGAGACCGGAGAAAAAGATCAGAGAGAGAGACCAGAGTTTATTTTTTCATGTAAGTCAACAGGAGCCAGAGAGAGTTGGAGCAAAACTTCCCTTGCTCTTACGAATCGGGCTTCATGGAGTTAGCGGGTTAGCATCACGTGTGTACCTACCAGCGGGTTAGCATCACGTGTGTACCTACCAGCGGGTTAGCATCACGTGTGTACCTACCAGCGGGTTAGCATCACGTGTACACTAGCAGGTTAGCATCACGTGTGTCCAGGCCAGTCCCACGCTCCGGCCGCCTCTCTCCACATGTGTGTTTTGAAAAAGAGGGTTTTGTCTCGGCCTCAGTCACAGTTTGATGGATGTGCACGAGGTCCTGGTTCAAAGCAGAGCCACAACAACAGGCGTTTCATGAGAGGTTTCTCTCATGTTGTATACGAATAAACACACGGCTAATGGTGCATGTCCCGTGTGTCTGTGGCTAATGCTGCCTCAATCTACCCCAGAGGCAATTATAAAGTTGTCCAAATCTGAACTGTTCTATTTTTTTAGTGCATGTTGAATTTTATTAGAAAGAAAGAATATTCAGTCTGTGATATATTTATCTAAATTTGAGCATTTTTTGACACATTTTTCATCACTTTTTGCAGTGTAGGGAGAAGAGTTACCGGTGTTTTTAAACACAGGGTGACAAGGGACCAGTGTTTTTAAACACAGGGTGACAAGGGACCAGTGTTTTAAACACAGGGTGACAAGGGACCAGTGTTTTTAAACACAGGGTGACAAGGGACCAGTGTTTTTAAACACAGGGTGACAAGGGACCAGTGTTTTTAAACACAGGGTGACAAGGGACCAGTGTTTTTAAACACAGGGTGACAAGGGACCAGTGTTTTTAAACACAGGGTGACAAGGGACCAGTGTTTTAAACACAGGGTGACAAGGGACCAGTGTTTTTAAACACAGGGTGACAAGGGACCAGTGTTTTAAACACAGGGTGACAAGGGACCAGTGTTTTAAACACAGGGTGACAAGGGACCAGTGTTTTTAAACACAGGGTGACAAGGGACCAGTGTTTTAAACACAGGGTGACAAGGGACCAGTGTTTTAAACACAGGGTGACAAGGGACCAGTGTTTTAAACACAGGGTGACAAGGGACCAGTGTTTTAAACACAGGGTGACAAGGGACCAGTGTTTTAAACACAGGTCCCTAACCCTGTGTTAAATAGTGAATAAAACTACAATATTCAACAACAATGCTATTAACACTACACAATTCTCAATAATACAAACAGCTATGCTAATAAAAATCTACCTAAATGCTATAACTAATCGCAAACCTGACAATCGATGAAAAGATTCTCTGCTATTCCTTCCTTCCTTCACTGGGGGGGGCGTGAATGAGACTGGGCCGTTTATGTACCTCAGGGCGGCAGGGCAACTGACGTCAGGGATCACTGCAGACGTCAGGGATCACTGCAGACGTCAGGGATCACTGCAGACGTCAAGGATCACTGCAGACGTCAGGGATCACTGCAGACGTCAGGGATCACTGCAGACGTCAGCCTTCACTGCAGACGTCAGCCTTCACTGCAGACGTCAGGGATCACTGCAGACGTCAAGGATCACTGCAGACGTCAGGGATCACTGCAGACGTCAACCTTCACTGCAGACGTCAGGGATCACTGCAGACGTCAAGGATCACTGCAGACGTCAGGGATCACTGCAGACGTCAACCTTCACTGCAGACGTCAGGGATCACTGCAGACGTCAGCCTTCACTGCAGACGTCAGCCTTCACTGCAGACGTCAAGGATCACTGCAGACGTCAGCCTTCACTGCAGACGTCAGCCTTCACTGCAGACGTCAAGGATCACTGCAGACGTCAGCCTTCACTGCAGACGTCAGGGATCACTGCAGACGTCAGCCTTCACTGCAGACGTCAACCTTCACTGCAGACGTCAGGGATCACTGCAGACGTCAGGGATCACTGCAGACGTCAACCTTCACTGCAGACGTCAGGGATCACTGCAGACGTCAGCCTTCACTGCAGACGTCAGCCTTCACTGCAGACGTCAAGGATCACTGCAGACGTCAGCCTTCACTGCAGACGTCAGCCTTCACTGCAGACGTCAAGGATCACTGCAGACGTCAGCCTTCACTGCAGACGTCAGGGATCACTGCAGACGTCAGCCTTCACTGCAGACGTCAGCCTTCACTGCAGACGTCAACCTTCACTGCAGACGTCAGGGATCACTGCAGACGTCAGGGATCACTGCAGACGTCAGGGATCACTGCAGACGTCAAGGATCACTGCAGACGTCAGGGATCACTGCAGACGTCAGCCTTCACTGCAGACGTCAGGTATCACTGCAGACGTCAGGGATCACTGCAGACGTCAGGGATCACTGCAGACGTCAGGGATCACTGCAGACGTCAGGGATCACTGCAGACGTCAGGGATCACTGCAGACGTCAGCCTTCACTGCAGACGTCAGGGATCACTGCAGACGTCAGCCTTCACTGCAGACGTCAGGGATCACTGCAGACGTCAACCTTCACTGCAGACGTCAGGGATCACTGCAGACGTCAGGGATCACTGCAGACGTCAGCCTTCACTGCAGACGTCAGGGATCACTGCAGACGTCAGCCTTCACTGCAGACGTCAGCCTTCACTGCAGACGTCAGGGATCACTGCAGACGTCAGCCTTCACTGCAGACGTCAGCCTTCACTGCAGACGTCAGGGATCACTGCAGACGTCAGGGATCATTGCAGACGTCAGGGATCACTGCAGACGTCAGGGATCACTGCAGACGTCAGCCTTCACTGCAGACGTCAGCCTTCACTGCAGACGTCAGGGATCACTGCAGACGTCAGGGATCACTGCAGACGTCAACCTTCACTGCAGACGTCAGCCTTCACTGCAGACGTCAGCCTTCACTGCAGACGTCAGCCTTCACTGCAGACAGGTGTCATTCAAAATTCAAATGTAGTAACACAAGTGGCCTGCAGATGACGCCTCACAGACGGTTTTAGGCAGAAAGTTGAACTTTCAACTAATTTGCACCAAAGTGACAAAATTATGACCAGGATATGTACACAACACTATTGGACACTCATTTATACTGTTTATCAGCTGGATTTGAGGGTGAGTTGTCCTTTAAATGCACACACACACCCTGAAAAACAGAATAGATATATACTTGTATATAGTAGTACATGTGTTCATGCCATAGATATATTTTTATACTTTTATGACTTGTCTATAGTTTGCACCGTGAGCCAAACAGAGTAATACTTTGAGACTTCCTGTTATTTACAATCAAAGTGAAAAGGATGGAACAGTCATAAACAGGTCCACACTCCTGATCCGATCCTGATGACCTCGTCGGCCTCAAAGACGTCACGAGGAAATGGACTCCAGACAAAAACAAACTAATTAACCTTGCAGAAGAATGACCCTGCTCTGTGCTGCTAATTTGGGAATAACAGATGGGATTATCACCGACCGAGAGGAAATGAAACAGAAATCTGCTAATTCTATGTGTGTGTGTGTGTGTGTGTGTGTGTGTGTGTGTGTGTGTGTGTGTGTGTGTGTGTGTGTGTGTGTGTGTGTGTGTGTGTGTGTGTGTGTGTGTGTGTGTGTGTGTGTGTGTGTGTGTGTGTGTGTGTGTGTGTGTGTGTGTGTGTGTGTGTGTGCACTTGTTTTCAACTCCTGGTGGGTTCCATAACCTGAGATTCCACTCACGTCATGGGGACTGGTTTTACGTGGTGGGGCCCGAACACCGGACCCCACTGGTCCAAGCTTAATAATCAATGGGTAATGCTTTTCTAACGGTCCTTATGCAGTCTCTGTAAAAATATGGAAAGGACCCCTGGAGGTTTACTTTCCTGAAAAAAGTGTGTTATGTGTCGGAACCCTGGTGGTGGGTTGCGGGATATCAAGGAGGGGCACACTGGGGCAATTTCAGTCCAGCAGGCTGGAGCCAATCATGGAGCAGCACAACAGAGGAAATCAGGTGTCAGGCTAGAAAAAGGTGCAAGTGTGTGGTTCATTAGGCTGCAAGAAATCATGGAGGAGCACACTGAAGCGCACGCTTACAAACCACTGGTAAGTGCTGACTACAAGTCATGACTTCACATTGTTATATAGAATGATTACAAATTATTTGTTGTTTGTGCAGCTTAGTCAAGAGTCCCTAATTGATGAAGTCGACTCAGATTCTGACGATTTAACTGTCAAGAAGAAACCTGTAAAAAAGTATGGAAAAAGAAAAATCAAAAACACTTTTCTTCAAGACTCGGAAAGTGACGAACCAAAGGCAAATAAGATTGTTATCATGCAGCTGCAAAAGAAGAAAAATGGGGGGCGAGTTTACAGCAAGAGACACTTCTGCCTCTACTGTTCAATGTCCTGCCACAAAATGTCCCGTCATTTGACTAGAAAACATGGAAATGAAAGTGACGTAGCCAGAGCATTGGCTCTACCTGTGAAATCTAAAGCACGTAAACTTCAGTTTGATTTGATCAGGAATAGTGGAAACCGTGAGCACAATTTTGAGGTTTTAAAGGCCGGCATTGGAACTTTAGTCCCAGCTAAACAGCCAAATTCCCCAGTTAAATCCAGTGAGTTTTTGCACTGTATAGACTGTGGGGCATTGCTTAAGCGAAAGTCGCTGTGGAGGCATGTGGCCAGGTGCCGGCTTTCACAGAAAGATTCCCAGGCTAAACCAGGCTAAACCAGGTAGAAGTAGGGTCCAGTCCCTCTGCTCCCTAGCCCAGCCTGTACCGGAGGGCATCAGCAAAAAGCTGTGGTCTTTAATTTCGGCAATGCATCAGGATGAGGTCACGGGTGTTGTCAAAGCAGAAAAGGGGATTCTGAGACTCGGAGAGCACCTGTACTTAAAACACGGGCATGATAAGACTAAGCATGATTACATTAGGCAGAAAATGAGAGAAGTCGGTAGGTTAATTAACGAAGCAAAAACCGCAGGGAAACTGAAAACAATTAAGGATTTCTTTATTCCTTCCAACTTTAACCATGTGATTGATGCAGTCAGGTCTGTGGCTGGATATGATGAGGAAACAAATCAATACAAGACTCCATCCTTGGCCCTCAAACTCGGCCATAGCCTCAGAAAGCTAGCAGATATTCTTGAATGTGACTCAAAAATGGAGCATTGTGTTGATGAACTATTTATTAAAAACCTCCAACGAAGCCGGCTGCTTTTTGAGAAGAGGTGGGACGTCTGTGTTTCTTCTGCTGCCCTACAGACCCTCCGGCAAGCCAAGTGGAACACTCCGGACCTGCTCCCTCTGACTGAGGACGTTAGAGCCATGCATGCACATATTGAGGTATGTCGACCTGAATATGTGCAAACCCTAATAAGTGAGCCAACGTCTAAGCATTGGTCTAAACTGGCAGTTTTGACTCTTTGTGAGGTCATCATTTTCAATCGAAGAAGGGAAGGTGAGGTTTCAAAGATGCCACTGACAGCCTTTACCTTAAGAAGTAAGACTGGGATCCATTCTGACATTGCTCTGGGACTGTCCCAACTTGAGAAAAAGCTGTGTCAGCATTTTCAACGCATTGAAATTAAAGGGAAAAGAAGTCGGAAAGTGCCGGTTCTTTTGACTCCTGAAATGATTGCTTCGATGGAGGTGCTGGTGGAGAACAGAAGGGCCTGTTCCATCTCTGACCATAACCCATACTTCTTTTCCCGCCCGGGCGCAGACACCCACATCAGGGGATCAGACTCCCTACGGCAGGTAGCCAAAGAATGTGGTGCGGTGCATCCAGAGATGCTATCCTCAACCAAACTTAGAAAGCACATAGCTACTATGTCTACAGTTCTCAATATGAAAGAGAATGAGATGGACATACTTGCCAACTTCCTCGCCATGACATTCGCATCCACAGGCAATATTACAGACTACCAGAGGGGACACTGGAGCTGGCCAAAATCAGCAAAGTGTTGATGGCCATGGAGCAGGGAAGAGTGACGGAATTCGAAGGAAAGAGCCTCGACCAGATACAAATTGAGCCTGAAGGTAATTCTTGATATTATTAAAATATGTATGATTTTTTTCCCCTAAAGGCCACTTGTATTTTTATTTTCTGTGCGACAGGGAGAGCAGTAGAGATCCTCTCACAAACGGACGGGCTAAAAGAAACTTCAAGCGGAGAACCTTCAACCATTCATCCAGATGCACCCCATGGTAGTGGCAGTGCCCCTTCTGGTAAGTGTACCAGGTGGGGGATTACAGCCAGGCTGCTTGGTCCTAACCCTGGGAGTGTATATTGCTAATATATTTTTATTTCTCTCCCTAGAACGTTAGAGAAAGCCATGGTCTGCATCTGAGGTGAAGGCTGTGGAGAAGACCATGACACCTTTCATACAGACTGGAAAGGTCCCTGGGAAGTCTCACTGCCTGGCCTGCATTAATGCCTCACCAGATGACCTTAGACATCGGACATGGAGTGGCATTAAATTCTATGTCAAAAATAGAATCACTGCAATTCGAAAAAAAAAATCAAAAATAAAATTCCTTTAAAATAGTTGTTTGGTTTCTATTGACTGTTTTGTATTACTTAAAGTAGTCCCAGTAAAAAAAGATTATGTCTATGGGTCCCATTCTGAACGGCCCTGTCAAAGGGACCCACCAGGTAACAAAAACGTGTGTGTGTGTGTGTGTGTGTGTGTGTGTGTGTGTGTGTGTGTGTGTGTTTGCCGTTGTGCTTCCGACTTGAAGATGTCATTGAGAAAATCACTGTATTTTTAAAGTTTTTAAAATTTCAATTAAGTTTTTGTATTTACAATGAGCAGCGTTAGGGATTGACATCTTGGAGAGACCGGAGGCAGACATCTTGGAGACCCCAGAGGCAGACATCTTGGAGAGACCAGAGGCAGACATCTTGGAGAGACCAGAGGCAGACATCTTGGAGAGACCAGTGGCAGACATCTTGGAGAGACCGGAGGCAGACATCTTGGAGAGACCGGAGGCAGACATCTTGGAGACCCCAGAGGCAGACATCTTGGAGAGACCAGTGGCAGACATCTTGGAGAGACCAGAGGCAGACATCTTGGAGAGACCAGAGGCAGACATCTTAGAGAGACCAGAGGCAGACATCTTAGAGAGACCAGGAACCATAGGACTGTATATATTAACGGACGTAGTCA
This sequence comes from Knipowitschia caucasica, assembly GCA_964034765.1. NCBI lineage: Eukaryota > Metazoa > Chordata > Actinopteri > Gobiiformes > Gobiidae > Knipowitschia > Knipowitschia caucasica. The sequence goes on from OZ035830.1 coordinate 2,268,739, forward strand.
CGCCTATCTCCTCCGTTCTAACTAATGGGCCAAAAATTGAGCTTTCATGGAGTGATTCAAAATGGCCGCGGGGACTGGAAAATGTGAAAAAACACATCTGTGCATGCGTCAGCTGCACAAGCCCCATTCATTTGAACGAGTGACTTCAAAAATTCACAGCGATTAAACTAGACTGGTCCAATCCACCCCCCTCAGCATTGACACACATGTGGAACAGAGCTTTGGGCCAAGAGCCAACTTTTGGTCCATCCTGTAAAGACGTTTACGAGAGGTCTGCCAATGCTATATGTTAGCATTGGCTAATTCTTCTTCTGGGTCCACCCCCATCGGCCCGGGGTGGTATTGCAGCATGTCAGCGCACGTCATTTTGGCCACTTTTGAGCCGGGACCCGCCCCCACTGCCAGAGACAGACATCTTGGAGACCCAGGGTTTTTGCCACTCACTACATTTGTGGTATAAATGTTTTTACCTTATAAATTCAGACCCTCTGGTGGCATGTGTTGCAAAGCTAGGGCTATAACATTATTGCACTACCAACAAAACCAGCTCAAAGTCAAAGCCCTTGATTTACCGATCGATCTCCGCTCCCTCCCTCACCTCCGGTGAGAAGTTTGGCTGCGTTTTTGAATGGGATTTATGAAGAACTTCCTCTTTCTTTCTTCATTCCTGCAGTGTATTTGTTGTCTGCAGTAAAACCACATTGGAATCCATGTGCTAAAGTACCCAGTGCACACCAGACAAATGTTTTATCTTAACTAATGCATGACTGACAGGAGAGATGGAGATGAACCCAAAGATCTTTCTGTCTTGATCCTGCCCTGTTTCTTCTTCCTGGTGGCTCTTTGATGCATAGAATTATGGACATGTATGAAATGGCATTGTTTTCATGAATAGAAGTAGAACGCAGTAGATCCGCTGTGCCCTTGATGCCATTGTGTGTGTGTCCTGTGTGTGTGTGTGGGTGTGTGTGTGTGTTGTGTGGTTCCTCCCTGCTCTTTTATGCAGTGCAGGCCTCTCTTCTCTTCTCTGTCATTTCTATATTTGTCCGACTTTCATCAAACTCCTTTTGTGCAGCGGCTAATCCTCTTCTGTCGGCCGTAATCTCGTCTGTGAGGATTCCGTTCGATGGCCTCTGGATAGCGGCACTCGCCATGACGCTGAGTCGGAGTTGAAGTTGAGTTGAAAAGACGCCTCACGTTCCTGGCTTGTGTCTTGTTCTGTTGTTGTTTGTTTGCCACAGAAATACCCGGATCAGCAGCGGATGTTCTCACGGCTCTGAGGATGGAAGAGACTGGATCCAGGACATTTAACCACATTTATGGATTTAGTCATCTGTACTGTGTGGATTTATTCTCTAATCTGAAGTTTGATTTATTAAGGACAATGTGCAGTTGCACTAAAAAGATGCACCAGATTTAGCACCAGTTACTTCTCACCTGGTCCTTACAATACAACCATAGAACTTACATAATAATATACAGTTAAATGAAAAGTGCAGGGGCGACAGTGGCTCAGATGGTAGAGCGGTGGCCTTTGGGCCTGAAGGTCGCGGGTTCAAGACCGACTTCTATCACGACTATCACTGATGTCTTCTGTTGTTGTGTCTTTGAGCAAGACACTTTACCCCACTTTGCCTGAAGCCCCTGCTGGAGGTTACTAAGTTACATGTTAGTACACTTCAGTAAAAGTGCATCTGTGTCAGTGACAACTTTGTAATGTCCTCAGAGGTATTTGTTGTGATGTAGGCACACACACACACACACACACACACACACATATACACACATAGACAGGATAGTTTGAGGACCAGGGGTCCCAGAGACAGGGAAAATTGCCAAAAACAAAAACACACTCACATCAACACACAGACACACCGACACAGAAACGCCAACACACACACCAACACACCGACACACACACACCAACACACCGATACACACAAACATATACAGTATGTATTTTGCGTGTTTAAAAAAAAAATATATATATATATAAAAGGTTCTTTGAACCAAAAACTATCCTTTTGTCCATACTCTGCTGGTGTGGGACATGTCTCTCCTGGTCCGGGACAGGTCTCCGCCTTAGTCCTCTCAGACCAGAGCAGCCTCGGTCCTGTCAGACCGGAGCAGCCTCGGTCCTGTCAGACCGGAGCAGCCTCGGTCCTGTCAGACCGGAGCAGCTCGGTTCTCTGGACTTCATTCGTTTTTCCAATTAGCGGCTGTCGTCTGCTGCTGCGTCCCGTCGTGTGACATCATCTCTGCTCTGATTCGTCCGGATGCAGAACAGGTGCTTGTCTCTCCCAGCGCAGATCAGAGGTCACACACTTCTCTATTCCCGGAGATTTCACTTTTAGAGTTTGTAAGTTTGTAAGTGAGTTTGTCTTTATTGAGCATAAGTTAAAGTTACAAGATCTTTGTTTATTTTTGAGAGAGGACAGTATCATAGACCATGTGGGTTTTAGAATGTGAATATCTGGAAACTATAGGGGGACATTGTAGGGTCTACAGGGTCCCTGGATCTACAGCCTCAATCCTGGGTCTACAGCCTCAGTCCTGGGTCTACAGCCTCAGTCCTGGGTCTACAACCTCATTCCTGGATCTACAGCCTCAGTCCTGGATCTACAGCCTCAGTCCTGGTTTTTCAGCCTCAATTTTGGATCTATAGCCTCAGTCCTGGGTCTACAGCCTCAGTCCTGGATCTATAGCCTCAGTCCTGGGTCTACAGCTTCAGTCCTGGATCTATAGCCTCAGTCCTGGGTCTACAGCCTCAATCCTGGGTCTACAGCCTCAGTCCTGGGTCTACAGCCTCAGTCCTGGGTCTACAGGCTCAGTCCTGGGTCTACAGCCTCAGTCCTGGGTCTACATTCAGTCCATCCATGGAAAAAAATTTATTAAGTTGAAATAATGCTAACAGCCTTCACTACACCTAAACCACCACCAGAGGGAGTTTATTTCTTTCCTTATTTGAATATTACCAACTGCCAACACGAGATTTTGGACATATTTATGGGCAATACTTTTAGACAGAAAGACGTGGAGCTACATGTTTGTGCCAGAAGTTCCGGAATGTAGAGTGGATAGATCTAAAAACAGGTCCAAGTCTGTTTTTGCCGAGGAACAATGTTTTCAATTCTTCCATTATTCCCAAGAATGTGTTTCATGTCTTATGTAAGCGCCATCGTCAGAAGTATCCAGTGTTCTGTGGATCAGATAAAAGCAGCTGCTCTTATCGCCCTCATTCCTGACGCATTTATGGAAACTTAAGCACAGCGGCTTTAATCTCTAAAAGTATGAACGAGGATCTCATTACAGAGAGAGGAGATAATGAATGCGCAATAACAGATGTCTTCTTAAGCACTCTCGCTTCTCAGCAAGAAGGTCCTGGGTTTGAATGCTGGTCAGAACGGAGCCTTTCTGAGTTGACTTTGCATGTTCTCCTTGTGTCTGCATAGGTTTCCTCCTGGTGCTCCAGTTTCGGTACACTCGGTAAATCCTCCAGCTCCGATCTTGACCAAATGCAGAGGACAATGTGATTATTAATAATGCTTCATTTTTTACAGCACTTTTATTGGTTTGCTTTAAGCGGATAATAGCATTTCATTATTCTCTCACTCCAAACACTGTTACCCTACTACTGTAGCCACAGCTGCCCTGGGGCACACTGACAGAAGCAAGGTAACCAGCACAAACGATACACACACCAGACTCATTCTGTTGTGGGGGAAGTGTCTTGCCTAAGGACACAACCTCAGTCTGGCACTTTTCAGCCGCAGCCGCCCCACTGTGGCACCTGCTGTTCCCAGAGGTCTCCCATCACAGTACTAACCAGGCCCTGCCCTGCTGAGCTGCAACGGTCTGACAGGGTCTGGCTTACACCTGCAGGCATGACCACAATATTGGTCAGAAATAATATACATATAAAGGCAGAGAGCTACTTTCCAGGGACGATAAAGGCAGAGAGCTACTTTCCCGGGACGATAAAGGCAGAGAGCTACTTTACAGGTACGATAAAGGCAGAGAGCTACTTTCCAGGGACGATAAAGGCAGAGAGCTACTTTCCAGGGATGATAAAGGCAGAGAGCTACTTTACAGGTACGATAAAGGCAGAGAGCTACTTTCCAGGGACGATAAAGGCAGAGAGCTACTTTCCAGGGATGATAAAGGCAGAGAGCTACTTTCCAGGGATGATAAAGGCAGAGAGCTACTTTCCAGGACGATAAAGGCAGAGAGCTACTTTCCTGGAACGATAAAGACAGGGACCCAGGGCTGGACTGGCCATCGGGCGTACCGGGCAATGCCTGAAGGGCCAATGCCCATATTTGGGCCGGTCTGTCTGCCTCATACAAAAAACATGTTTGTGAAAAGTGTAAATCCATTAAGAAATGTTTGAGGGGAGCGCGCGTGTCCGCGGGGCTCCTGCTGTATGTACTCGAACGGGATTCCACCACCTCAGCGGCCACAGTGTTCCCGCATCCAGCGGCTCTGTACCAAGACCATAAACGCGCACAGGACCATGCATGTCTTTTCGTAATTTGTGCACCCAATAAATACACCGCTGCAGAAAACAGTCCGCGTCTCCCCTCTCCTCTAAATTAAAGCTCGGGTACCTAAATTTTCCATTGCATTAAAAGTTCATGTTTGAGCCCAAAAGTAAAATGTTGTGAACAGATTAAACAGATTTAGAGCCAGCTAATGACTGACAATATGCATTTCAGTCTTTTTTGACCAATTCTCATCCCTGTAACAAACAATAGTGTTGTCTGTGCCACCTCCCTCACTCTGAGACATGTTTATTACTCTGTTTAATGTAGACTATTGTACTTTATTTTATTGTTGAAACTGCAGACATCCTGATCCTCTACAGTATTTGCTTCCACATACTGTAACCTTTAGTGCCCCTAAAGTGGCTCCTGGAGCCTTTTCAAAAATGTCCGAAAATGGAGTGTGAGGGCTATTTTTTATTTCTAGTTTGAATGTGGTTTCTGTAGGAGGAAAAACATTCTTAACGTTTTTCAATGCTGCAAAAACTTGTATAAGTAATATTCAATTTTAACTGTGTGTGTGCATGGATCCCAAAGATAAAGAGAGTCGATAAGACTGGACTAAAAATGAGAATGAACATTTGCTTTCAGTCAATGAGGAAGGACTGCTTCATGTTTGCGATGTAATGAAAAGCTTTGTTGAAACACGAGGAACAATGAAGCTTTAAACATTGTTCACTGAAACATTCATTCATCATAAAGTCAGAGCACCTATTTTCAGACTTCAAAAACCTCCGCAAAGACGGTGAAAGAAAAGGCCATTAAGGACATTCAGCTCCAGCAAACTTCAGCCTGTGATGGATATGAACAGACAGTGATGCAGGTGAACTGAGCCAAAAAGCAGATTTATTTACTGTATTTGTCCAATTGCATGAAGGTTAAAGTTAAAGCAGAGTTGTCACGTGGTGCGTCATTCTCTCCAGGACACGCTGCAATGAAAATACACATTTGATAATCATGAATGGTAGCCTTTACTTTGTCATTTAGATATTAGCAGTGATGGGAATAACGGCGTTACTAGTAACGGCGTTACTAACGCCGTTACTTTTTTCAGTAACGAGTAATCTAACTAATTACTTTGACAGTAACTATAACGCCGTTATCATTTCCGACATCCCGTTACTGCGCGTTACTCAAGACGCACAATGAACGTGTTGTCATGAGAGAAGGGAGGATGAGAAAACCTCTCAGCAATTATTGGCTGATGTAAATCATATTTCCTTTACAATCTACATGTCTACAGTTGAGAGGATGGCTCATAAATTGTGTTTTTGAAACAAATATGGGTCTTAATCGCGCTCAACCAAGGCTTGTATCAGCGTGAGGTCAGCCACAGAGGAGCGCATGTGAGCGCAGAAGTCGGCTGCATACAATTCCATCGATAAGCTCCTTGCTCTTCCTGGTTTATCTGCTAAGGACAGCAACAGGTTTGGCTAACATACATATAACACATTGTTACATAATCTAAAATGCACATAGGGTAATTTTTCAATTACTATAGGAATGATAAGAAAGAGAGGTGAAGTGTAAGACGGCTGCAGCAAAACAGAGGAGTTTACGGAGGACACACGCGTTTTGTTTTACTTTTTAAAACTCATTGGACTCATTTCCAAA
>OZ035830.1:2277393-2452393 GCA_964034765.1 Knipowitschia caucasica
TGACCCTACACCTCTCACACACTTGTTTTTAAATAGTTTTTCTTCATAATAAATACATGTAAAGCTGCCACAGTAAGATTTGCAGGAGGAGAATAGTCCGACCAATGGGGAGGGGCTCCAGGCGTCTGTGTCCAATCAGGCAAGGCAAGGCAAGGCAAGTTTATTTGTATAGCACAATTCATACACAAGGCAACTCAAAGTGCTGAACAAGATGCATTAAAATCATAAATAATTACAGAACATTAAAACGAAAGATAAAAATATAAAATCCCTCAGTTGTATGCACAGCTAAACAGCACCGTTTTTAACCTGGTTTTAAACATTGTCAGAGAGGAGGCCTGTCTCACATCTTCAGGAAGATTGTTCCAGATTTTAGCAGCATGAATCTGAAAAGCAGCCTCCCCATGTTTAGTTCTGACTCTGGGCACTAACAGGAGTCCAGTCCCTGTGCTCCTCAGAGTCCCAGCAGGAGTCCAGTCCCTGTGCTCCTCAGAGTCCCAGCAGGAGTCCAGTCCCTGTGCTCCTCAGAGTCCGGGCTGGTTCATATGGGACTAACATGTCACTAATATATTTTGGTGCGAGGCCATGGAGAGACTTGTACACAAGCAAAGCTGTTTTAAAGTCTATTCTCTGAGCCACAGGAAGCCAGTGCAGAGACCTGAGGACTGGACTAATGTGGTCGTACTTCCTGGTTCTAGTCAGGACTCGAGCTGCTGCATTTTGAATGTACTGCAGCTGTTTTACAGCCTGTTTGGACAGACCTGTGAGCAGGCCATTGCAGTAGTCTAACCTACTGGAGACAAATGCATGGATAAGAATCTCCAGGTCTGCTTTAGACACTATGTTTTTGATCCTGGCAATGTTTTTTAGATGGTAAAAAGCAGCTGATGTTACTGATTTTATGTGGCTATTAAAATTTAAGTCTGAGTCCAGTATTACCCCTAGATTTCTGACCTTGTTTGAAGGTTTTAGGGAGAGAGACTGTAGATGACAGATGACGCTCTCTCTTTGTTTCTAGGGACCAAAGACAATCATTTCAGTTTTGTCTGCGTTTAGCTGAAGGAAGTTGTTTTGCATCCACTCACTGATCTGTTGGATACAGTGAAGGAGTGAGTCCACTGGTCCATGTTCTCCTGCAGTCAGTGAGACATAGATCTGAGTGTCGTCTGCATAGTTATGATAGGAAACTTCGTTTCTGCGTATTAACTGACCTAACGGCAGCATGTAGAGATTGAACAGAAGAGGTCCCAGGATCGACCCCTGTGGGACTCCACAGGTCAGGGCCATATGATCTGAGACACAGTTTCCAATCTCCACAAAGTACTTCCTGTCTTCAAGGTAAGACCTAAACCAACTTAGGGCGGTGCCAGCGACTCCAACCCAGTTCTCTAATCTCTGTAAGAGGATCTCATGGTCGACAGTGTCAAAGGCAGCACTTAGATCTAACAGGATTAGGATTGAAACTTTGCCTGCGTCAGTGTTCAGCCGGATATCATTTGTAACCTTGACGAGAGCAGTCTCAGTGCTGTGGTGGGGTCTAAAGCCGGACTGAAACATATCAAATGAGTTGTTGACTATAAGAAATCTAGTAAGCTGTAGGTAGACAACTTTTTCAAGGACTTTCCCCATAAATGGCAGATTTGAGATGGGACGATAGTTGTTAAGTACCGTAGCATCGAGACTGCTCTTTTTTAGCAGGGGCCTGATGACTGCAGTTTTCAGGGCCTTTGGGAATATTCCAGAATCAAGGGACATGTTTACTATCTGTGTGAGTGAAGGTAACAGACTGCTCAGAACAGACTTTAGAAATATAGTGGGTAGTACATCCAGGCTGCATGTGGAGGAGCTCAAACTGGAGATTATCTCTTGGACAGTTTGATCATTTACAGGTGCAAAGTAAGTTAGCTCAAAGAGCCTTTCTGGCTGTTGGATTGTTATCTGTGGATTGGAGACAATGGCGTTTTTGATGCCTTGAACCTTGTCATTGAAAAAATTAGCAAACTCATTACATTTACGTTTGGAAGTTAGCTCTAATGGCATTTGAACAGGGGGGTTTGTTAATCTATTAACTGTTGAGAACAGAACACGCAGATTGTTGCTGCAGCCTTCAATCCTTTCAGAAAAATACCTTTCTCTCGTACTACGTAGCACCAGGTTAAACTCGCACAACTTATCTTTGAAGATCTTGTAATCAACCTGGAGGTTGGACTTGCGCCACTTCCGCTCGGCCCTCCGGCACTTTCTCTTTTGTGCCCTGACCGAGTCTGCTTTAGCCCACGGCGCCTTCTGCTTATTTTTCACTATTTTAACCTTCACAGGAGCGATGGTGTCCAGAACTTTCAAAACACTAGAGGTGACAGAGTTAAACAGTTCATCTACAGTAGAATACGATGCATTCTCAAAGTTTATCATTCCCCATAAATAGTTCACCCGTATTTTCATTTATGTGTCTTCTTCGTACAGTTGCAGAGTCCACTGGTGGTTTGTTAGTGAAACACATGTCAAAAAATATACAAAAATGATCCGAAAGCGCAACATCGACCACGTTTACATTATGAATGTTCGCCCCCTTTGTAACTAACAGGTCTAGAGTGTGCCCTCTGCTGTGGGTGGGGCCACTCACATGCTGAGTGAGACCAAAAGATTCAAGAAGAGAACTCAGCTCATTTGCATTTCTGTCATCAACATTATCCACATGAATATTAAAATCACCTGTAATAACTAAACTATCAAAATCTGTGCATACAACTGAAAGCAAATCTGTAAAATTATCAATAAAACTGTGACATGACTGCGGTGGCTTGTATAGGACAACGAAAAGTATTGGAGGAGATTGTTTTTGTTGTATTTTAAAAGGCACATATTCAAAAGACGGAAACTTCCCAAGAGACATTCTATGGGAGACAAAGTGGTCTCTAAAAATGGCAGCTAAGCCTCCTCCTTTTTTGTTTTCCCGTATTTCAGATTCAAATTTGAAATTTGGTGGTGATGCTTCTATTAAAACTGCATTTTCTGTATTTTGGTCAAGCCATGTTTCAGCCATGAACATAAGATAAAGATTATAAGAACAAATAAAATTATTGATTAAAAAAGACTTGTTACAAAGAGATCTGACATTTAGCATAGCAAGTTTCAAAGTTTCAGTATCAGCGGTTGTGGTCGGCTGATTCTTACACGGAACAAGAATTAGATTTTCCTGATTAGACTGATTAACTTCAGATGTTTTTCTGTTATGTATTCTTTGTGTTATCACTAAGGGAATGGCACAGGTGGCTTCATGACAGGGCCCCAGCCGGGTCTCTCCTCTAACTAGACTGCCAGTGGCTGCGAAGCAGAGACCCTGTGCATCCTAGTGTTTAGAGAAAAGAGGGGTAGGGGAAGGCGGGGGAGGAGGATGGAGAGGCAGGTGGTTCTTGGGAGTTGGACGGGGAGTGGTTGAAGGTGGATGGGTTTTTGGTGATGGGTTAGGGGAGGGGCAGGCTGAGTTGGGTGGTGGACGAGGGGGGAGTGGAGGTGGAGGGTTTCTTGGTGCTGAGTTAGGGGGGAGGTGGGCTAAATGAGCAGGAGGGGGGGGGTGGAATACTTATGGGGTTAGAGGAGGGACGGGTGGATTTTGTGGGAGAATTTGAGTTGGACGCCCTAGGTGGCTTTGGAGGTACGTATGGGGAGTAGTTTTGAATGTTAGATAGGACTCTTGATCTGGCTACAGTGGGTGTGAGAGGAATAGTCTTCATCGCCGATCTTATCATGCCTGCCGAGTGTTCCGGTAAATCCAGTAGTGAAGGTGGGGATAGAAAACAAAGGGAAAGGTCGTCCTCATTTTCCCTAGATGGTGTGGATGTAGCGGGGGGGACCCAAGCCGGGTCCATGGAAGGTGATGAGGGTCTTTGGTGGAGACGGAGGTGGTTGAGGAGCCCCCAGTACAGGCCTGACTGTAGCCTGGAGTAATGGGGGAAGCTTCACGGGAGCTGTAGGTGGGAAAGGTGCTGCTGAAGATGATGGAGCAGCCACTGCTGCTGCTGTACCTGCTGAACCTGTAGGGGCGGGACTAACTGCCGCCTGCGTCTCTCTATCTTCATAATTTGAAAAGTAAAATAATAACGTGTTTCCATCATTGTCCATAAAAGTCATTTTGAATAACATCTAAAAAATCATTGCTTGTTGCTCACTAGCGCATTAGCATTAGCCTCTACCCCCAGTTTATTTGTGGCCTTTAAAGTAAACTTTTTAAAATGTGCTTATTTAAATCTGCATCAGCTGAAAATAACTTTTTCCCAAATCCTGTCAACTGCAATCCTCAAGACAATATTCCAGTTTTTGAATAAAAGACAAAATAACAGATATAATAAAATCTTTTGGGGAGTTTCAGGGCTTCTTGACTGTTGCATACAGACATTCTTCAGGCGGTGGTCGGGGACGGGCTGAGGCGGACACTAGGACCTGGGAGTAGACGGCCTCCTCTGGGTCTTCCCGGTGGGGGGGGGCTCTGGCAGGTCTTTTGGACTTTGAGAACGTGACTTCTCCATAATGGATGTGGTCTTCCTCTCTCTGAACCTCCTCTGACTGTGGAGCGAGAGAGACCAGTGTGAGAACTGAATTTATATAATCGGGTCAATCCAACTATTAACATATTTAATGGTCATGAATCACTTTGATGATATAATTAGCTCTTTAATCACATATTCTTCCTTGTTCTAAATGTAACTAATGTCTAATTGTTTTGAAATGGATTGGATGAAGAAAAACACTTGTATTATACTATTAGACTTGGAATGTCCAAAACTGACTTCTCAGTGAAGGAGCAAGAGAGAGACCAGAGAGAGAGACCAGTGAAGGAGAAGGAGAGAGAGACCAGTGAGGGAGCAAGAGAGAGACCAGAGAGAGAGACCAGTGAAAGAGAAGGAGAGAGAGACCAGTGAGGGAGCAAGAGAGAGACCAGAGAGAGAGACCAGTGAAGGAGAAGGAGAGAGAGACCAGTGAGGGAGCAAGAGAGAGACCAGAGAGAGAGACCAGTGAAGGAGAAGGAGAGAGAGAGACCAGTCAGGGAGAAGGGGAGAGAGAGAGACCAGAGAGAGATACCAGTGAAGGAGAAGGAGAGAGAGACCAGTGAAGGAGCAAGAGAGAGACCAGTGAAGGAGAAGGAGAGAGAGACCAGTGAGGAGCAAGAGAGAGACCAGAGAGAGAGACCAGTGAAGGAGAAGGAGAGAGAGAGACCAGTCAGGGAGAAGGGGAGAGAGAGACCAGTGAAGGAGCAAGAGAGAGATCAGAGAGAGAGACCAGTGAAGGAGAAGGAGAGAGAGACCAGTGAGGGAGCAAGAGAGAGACCAGAGAGAGAGACCAGTGAAGGAGAAGGAGAGAGAGACCAGTGAGGGAGCAAGAGAGAGACCAGAGAGAGAGACCAGTGAAGGAGAAGGAGAGAGAGAGACCAGTCAGGGAGAAGGGGAGAGAGAGACCAGTGAAGGCGCAAGAGAGAGACCAGTGAAGGAGCAAGAGAGAGACCAGTGAAGGAGAAGGAGAGAGAGACCAGTGAGGGAGCAAGAGAGAGACCAGAGAGAGAGACCAGTGAAGGAGAAGGAGAGAGAGAGACCAGTGAGGAGCAAGAGAGAGACCAGAGAGAGAGACCAGTGAAGGAGAAGGAGAGAGAGAGACCAGTCAGGGAGAAGGGGAGAGAGAGACCAGTGAAGGAGCAAGAGAGAGACCAGTGAAGGAGAAGGAGAGAGATACCAGTGAGGAGCAAGAGAGAGACCAGTGAAGGAGAAGGAGAGAGAGACCAGTGAGGAGCAAGAGAGAGACCAGAGAGAGAGACCAGTGAAGGAGAAGGAGAGAGAGAGACCAGCGAGGGAGCAAGAGAGAGACGAGAGAGAGAGACCAGTGAAGGAGAAGGAGAGAGAGAGACCAGTGAGGGAGCAAGAGAGAGACCAGAGAGAGAGACCAGTGAAGGAGAAGGGGAGAGAGAGACCAGTCAGGGAGAAGGGGAGAGAGAGACCAGTGAAGGAGCAAGAGAGAGACCAGTGAAGGAGAAGGAGAGAGAGACCAGTGAGGAGCAAGAGAGAGACCAGAGAGAGAGACCAGTGAAGGAGAAGGGGAGAGAGAGACCAGTGAGGGAGCAAGAGAGAGACCAGAGAGAGATACCAGTGAAGGAGAAGGGGGGGAGAGAGACCAGTGAGGGAGCAAGAGAGAGACCAGAGAGAGAGAGTCCAGAGAAGGAGCAAGAGAGAGACCAGTGAGGGAGCAAGAGAGAGACCAGAGAGAGAGACCAGTGAAGGAGAAGGAGAGAGAGAGACCAGTCAGGGAGAAGGGGAGAGAGAGACCAGTGAAGGAGCAAGAGAGAGACCAGTGAAGGAGAAGGAGAGAGAGACCAGTCAGGGAGAAGGGGAGAGAGAGACCAGTGAAGGAGCAAGAGAGAGACCAGTGAAGGAGCAAGAGAGAGACCAGTGAAGGAGAAGGAGAGAGAGACCAGTGAGGGAGCAAGAGAGAGACCAGAGAGAGAGACCAGTGAAGGAGAAGGAGAGAGAGAGACCAGTGAGGGAGCAAGAGAGAGACCAGAGAGAGAGACCAGTGAAGGAGAAGGAGAGAGAGAGACCAGTGAGGGAGCAAGAGAGAGACCAGAGAGAGAGACCAGTGAAGGAGAAGGAGAGAGACCAGTGAAGGAGAAGGAGAGAGAGACCAGTGAGGGAGCAAGAGAGAGACCAGAGAGAGAGACCAGTGAGGGAGCAAGAGAGAGACCAGAGAGAGAGACCAGTGAAGGAGAGAGACCAGTGAGGGAGCAAGAGAGAGACCAGAGAGAGAGACCAGTGAAGGAGCAAGAGAGAGACCAGAGAGAGAGAGTCCAGAGAAGGAGCAAGAGAGAGACCAGTGAAGGAGCAAGAGAGAGACCAGAGAAGGAGAAAGAGAGAGACCAGTGAAGGAGAAGGAGAGAGAGACCAGTGAGGGAGCAAGAGAGAGACCAGTGAAGGAGAGAGAGAGAGACCAGAGAGAGAGACCAGTGAAGGAGCAAGAGAGAGACCAGAGAGAGTAAGTAAGTTAGTAAGGAGAGAACAGAGACTAGACTGTTTCTGACGTTAGGTTAAGTCTAGTCTAGTCTAGTCTAGTCTAGTCTAGTCTAGTCTAGTCTAGTCTAGCTTTCACTTTCCCTGCCCTACTTTTCCTGGTTGTGTTTCTATCGCGCTTTAGTATCTGGTACCGTATCCTAGCAACCAACAAACCAGTATCCATGGTATTTCCTTGGTAACCATGGCTTCCAGCAGCACTCCGACCAATCACTGTCAGCTCGGCCTGGATAGAACCAGGACCAAGAGGGACTAAAGAAGGACCTGGTTCTGGTCACACAGGACCAGAGGAAACAGGACATAAAGAAGATGATGTCGTACCTCTGGCTTCTTTGTGGATCGTTTTTTTGACACGCAACACCTGGAAAATATAACACACAAAACGACAGATGTGATAAACGTAAAACAAGATTATTTACTTTGGAATTGTATGATTTAAAATGATTTAAAGTAGATAAGTACGGATAAGTACGACAGAATGAGTGAGAAGTTAGTGTCAGAGTTGTTTGACCAGGATCATAGCCACAGTTTGGCACTTTACAGCCGCCCCACTGTGGCACCTGGTGTTCCCGGAGGTCTCCCATCACTGTACTGACCAGACCCTACCCTGCTTAGCCTCAGAGGTCTGACAGGATCTGGCTTTCACCTGCAGAATACAGAAGAAAGAACCATGCTCACCAAATGGTAACCACGACACATGTGAGAACCAGGAAACAGACTCCGCCTCCAATAATGGGTTCCCACGGCCACCAAGACTTGTCCTCTGGCTCTGCGTTAAAAAGAAATCAGAATCGTCTTACATAAACAAACATCCATTTTAAGACCAAAAATCTAATATCACCAAGTATTTGAGAGTGTCAAAGTTGTCTGGGCGGGTTCAATGCTAAAGTATACACTGTATACAGATGGACAATGCTAACACAGACTGTATACAGATGCTACACAGAGATGGACAATGCTAACCGGCTAGCTCAATGTAGCATCTCTCTCCGGCTACATCGACTCACATGTAAAAGTAAACTCCTGTTGCTCAGAATCAGTTTGTGTCACACTCACTGTTTTGGGATAAAATAATCTGTGGTTTATGGTTCTCTGTGATGCTGGTGTTTGTTACTGAAGCTAAGGCCGAGGTTCAGACTGTAGACTCCGATGCCCCGCCCTGCGTCAAGCTTTCAAATCGTTCAGTAACCCTCCTCCTCCCCGTCAGCCAGACCGGCCCTTCGACCCTCTCTTAGCTCCCACTGCACAGATTACTTACCGACAATAAACACAGAGACGAGAGAGACATCAGAGACCAGAGAAGAGACCAGCGAGAGAGAGCACAGAGAGACCAGAAAACCAGCAAGAGAGAAAGACCAGAAAAAGAGACCAGAGAAGGAGCAAGAAAGCGGGACGAAGTCAGAGAGAGACAAAGAGCAGACAGAGAGAGAGACTAGAGCAGGAGCGAGAGAAGAGACGAGACAGGAGCGAGAGAGAGAAGAGCAGAGCGAGAGAGAGACTAGAGCAGGAGCGAGAGAGAGACTAGAGCAGGAGCGAGAGAGAGAGACTAGAGCAGGAGCGAGAGAGAGACTAGAGCAGAGCGAGAGAGAGACTAGAGCAGGAGCGAGAGAGAGAGACTAGAGCAGGAGCGAGAGAGAGAGACTAGAGCAGGAGCGAGAGAGAGAGCTAGAGAGGAGCGAGAGAGAGACTAGAGCAGGAGCGAGAGAGAGAGACTAGAGCAGGAGCGAGAGAGAGACTAGAGCAGGAGCGAGAGAGAGACTAGAGCAGGAGCGAGAGAGAGACTAGAGCAGGAGCGAGAGAGAGAGACTAGAGCAGGAGCGAGAGAGAGACTAGAGCAGGAGCGAGAGAGAGACTAGAGCAGGAGCGAGAGAGAGAGACTAGAGCAGGAGCGAGAGAGAGACTAGAGCAGGAGCGAGAGAGAGACTAGAGCAGGAGCGAGAGAGAGACTAGAGCAGGAGCGAGAGAGAGACTAGAGCAGGAGCGAGAGAGAGACTAGAGCAGGAGGAGAGAGAGACTAGAGCAGGAGCGAGAGAGAGACTAGAGCAGGAGCGAGAGAGAGACTAGAGCAGGAGCGAGAGAGAGACTAGAGCAGGAGCGAGAGAGAGACTAGAGCAGGAGCGAGAGAGAGACTAGAGCAGGAGCGAGAGAGAGAGACTAGAGAGCAGGAGCGAGAGAGAGACTAGAGCAGGAGCGAGAGAGAGAGACTAGAGCAGGAGCGAGAGAGAGACTAGAGCAGGAGCGAGAGAGAGACTAGAGCAGGAGCGAGAGAGAGACTAGAGCAGGAGCGAGAGAGAGACTAGAGCAGGAGCGAGAGAGAGACTAGAGCAGGAGCGAGAGAGAGAGACTAGAGCAGGAGCGAGAGAGAGACTAGAGCAGGAGCGAGAGAGAGACTAGAGCAGGAGCGAGAGAGAGACTAGAGCAGGAGCGAGAGAGAGACTAGAGCAGAGAGAGAGACTAGAGCAGGAGCGAGAGAGAGACTAGAGCAGGAGCGAGAGAGAGACTAGAGCAGGAGCGAGAGAGAGACTAGAGCAGGAGCGAGAGAGAGACTAGAGCAGGAGCGAGAGAGAGACTAGAGCAGGAGCGAGAGAGAGACTAGAGCAGGAGCGAGAGAGAGACTAGAGCAGGAGCGAGAGAGAGACTAGAGAGCAGGAGCGAGAGAGAGACTAGAGCAGGAGCGAGAGAGAGACTAGAGCAGGAGCGAGAGAGAGACTAGAGCAGGAGCGAGAGAGAGACTAGAGCAGGAGCGAGAGAGAGACTAGAGCAGGAGCGAGAGAGAGACTAGAGCAGGAGCGAGAGAGAGACTAGAGCAGGAGCGAGAGAGAGACTAGAGCAGGAGCGAGAGAGAGACTAGAGCAGGAGCGAGAGAGAGACTAGAGCAGGAGCGAGAGAGAGACTAGAGCAGGAGCGAGAGAGAGACTAGAGCAGGAGCGAGAGAGAGACTAGAGCAGGAGCGAGAGAGAGACTAGAGCAGGAGCGAGAGAGAGACTAGAGCAGGAGCGAGAGAGAGACTAGAGCAGGAGCGAGAGAGAGAGACTAGAGCAGGAGCGAGAGAGAGACTAGAGCAGGAGGAGAGAGAGAGACTAGAGCAGGAGCGAGAGAGAGACTAGAGCAGGAGCAGAGAGAGAGACTAGAGCAGGAGCGAGAGAGAGACTAGAGCAGGAGCGAGAGAGAGACTAGAGCAGGAGCGAGAGAGAGACTAGAGCAGGAGGAGCGAGAGAGAGACTAGAGCAGGAGCGAGAGAGAGACTAGAGCAGGAGCGAGAGAGAGACTAGAGCAGGAGCGAGAGAGAGACTAGAGCAGGAGCGAGAGAGAGACTAGAGCAGGAGCGAGAGAGAGACTAGAGCAGGAGCGAGAGAGAGACTAGAGCAGGAGCGAGAGAGAGACTAGAGCAGGAGCGAGAGAGAGACTAGAGCAGGAGCGAGAGAGAGACTAGAGCAGGAGCGAGAGAGAGACTAGAGCAGGAGCGAGAGAGAGACTAGAGCAGGAGCGAGAGAGAGACTAGAGCAGGAGCGAGAGAGAGACTAGAGCAGGCAGCGAGAGAGAGACTAGAGCAGGAGCGAGAGAGAGACTAGAGCAGGAGCGAGAGAGAGAGACTAGAGCAGGAGCGAGAGAGAGACTAGAGCAGGAGCGAGAGAGAGAGCAGGAGCGAGAGAGAGCTAGAGCAGGAGCGAGAGAGAGACTAGAGCAGGAGCGAGAGAGAGACTAGAGCAGGAGCGAGAGAGAGAGACTAGAGCAGGAGCGAGAGAGAGACTAGAGCAGGAGCGAGAGAGAGACTAGAGCAGGAGCGAGAGAGAGACTAGAGCAGGAGCGAGAGAGAGAGACTAGAGCAGGAGCGAGAGAGAGACTAGAGCAGGAGCGAGAGAGAGACTAGAGCAGGAGCGAGAGAGAGACTAGAGCAGGAGCGAGAGAGAGACTAGAGCAGGAGCGAGAGAGAGACTAGAGCAGGAGCGAGAGAGAGACTAGAGCAGGAGCGAGAGAGAGACTAGAGCAGGAGCGAGAGAGAGAGACTAGAGCAGGAGCGAGAGAGAGACTAGAGCAGGAGCGAGAGAGAGACTAGAGCAGGAGCGAGAGAGAGACTAGAGCAGGAGCGAGAGAGAGACTAGAGCAGGAGCGAGAGAGAGACTAGAGCAGGAGCGAGAGAGAGACTAGAGCAGGAGCGAGAGAGAGACTAGAGCAGGAGCGAGAGAGAGACTAGAGCAGGAGCGAGAGAGAGACTAGAGCAGGAGCGAGAGAGAGACTAGAGCAGGAGCGAGAGAGAGACTAGAGCAGGAGCGAGAGAGAGACTAGAGCAGGAGCGAGAGAGAGACTAGAGCAGGAGCGAGAGAGAGACTAGAGCAGGAGCGAGAGAGAGACTAGAGCAGGAGCGAGAGAGAGACTAGAGCAGGAGCGAGAGAGAGACTAGAGCAGGAGCGAGAGAGAGACTAGAGCAGGAGCGAGAGAGAGACTAGAGCAGGAGCGAGAGAGAGACTAGAGCAGGAGCGAGAGAGAGACTAGAGCAGGAGCGAGAGAGAGACTAGAGCAGGAGCGAGAGAGAGACTAGAGCAGCGAGAGAGAGACTAGAGCAGGAGCGAGAGAGAGACTAGAGCAGGAGCGAGAGAGAGACTAGAGCAGGAGCGAGAGAGAGACTAGAGCAGGAGCGAGAGAGAGACTAGAGCAGGAGCGAGAGAGAGACTAGAGCAGGAGCGAGAGAGAGACTAGAGCAGGAGCGAGAGAGAGACTAGAGCAGGAGCGAGAGAGAGACTAGAGCAGGAGCGAGAGAGAGACTAGAGCAGGAGCGAGAGAGAGACTAGAGCAGGAGCGAGAGAGAGAGACTAGAGCAGGAGCGAGAGAGAGACTAGAGCAGGAGCGAGAGAGAGACTAGAGCAGGAGCGAGAGAGAGACTAGAGCAGGAGCGAGAGAGAGAGACTAGAGCAGGAGCGAGAGAGAGACTAGAGCAGGAGCGAGAGAGAGACTAGAGCAGGAGCGAGAGAGAGACTAGAGCAGGAGCGAGAGAGAGACTAGAGCAGGAGCGAGAGAGAGACTAGAGCAGGAGCGAGAGAGAGACTAGAGCAGGAGCGAGAGAGAGACTAGAGCAGGAGCGAGAGAGAGACTAGAGCAGGAGCGAGAGAGAGACTAGAGCAGGAGCGAGAGAGAGACTAGAGCAGGAGCGAGAGAGAGACTAGAGCAGGAGCGAGAGAGAGACTAGAGCAGGAGCGAGAGAGAGAGACTAGAGCAGGAGCGAGAGAGAGACTAGAGCAGGAGCGAGAGAGAGACTAGAGCAGGAGCGAGAGAGAGACTAGAGCAGGAGCGAGAGAGAGACTAGAGCAGGAGCGAGAGAGAGACTAGAGCAGGAGCGAGAGAGAGACTAGAGCAGGAGCGAGAGAGAGACTAGAGCAGGAGCGAGAGAGAGAGACTAGAGCAGGAGCGAGAGAGAGACTAGAGCAGGAGCGAGAGAGAGACTAGAGCAGAGGAGAGAGGAGAGAGACTAGAGCAGGAGCGAGAGAGAGACTAGAGCAGGAGCGAGAGAGAGACTAGAGCAGGAGCAGAGAGAGAGAGAGCTAGAGCAGAGCGAGAGAGAGACTAGAGCAGGAGCGAGAGAGAGACTAGAGCAGGAGCGAGAGAGAGACTAGAGCAGGAGCGAGAGAGAGACTAGAGCAGGAGCGAGAGAGAGACTAGAGCAGGAGCGAGAGAGAGACTAGAGCAGGAGCGAGAGAGAGACTAGAGCAGGAGCGAGAGAGAGACTAGAGCAGGAGCGAGAGAGAGACTAGAGCAGGAGCGAGAGAGAGACTAGAGCAGGAGCGAGAGAGAGACTAGAGCAGGAGCGAGAGAGAGACTAGAGCAGGAGCGAGAGAGAGACTAGAGCAGGAGCGAGAGAGAGACTAGAGCAGGAGCGAGAGAGAGACTAGAGCAGGAGCGAGAGAGAGACTAGAGCAGAGCGAGAGAGAGACTAGAGCAGGAGCGAGAGAGAGACTAGAGCAGGAGCGAGAGAGAGACTAGAGCAGGAGCGAGAGAGAGACTAGAGCAGGAGCGAGAGAGAGACTAGAGCAGCGAGAGAGAGCGAGCAGAGAGAGAGACTAGAGCAGGAGCGAGAGAGAGACTAGAGCAGGAGCGAGAGAGAGACTAGAGCAGGAGCGAGAGAGAGATAGAGCAGGAGCGAGAGAGAGACTAGAGCAGGAGCGAGAGAGAGACTAGAGCAGGAGCGAGAGAGAGACTAGAGCAGGAGCGAGAGAGAGACTAGAGCAGGAGCGAGAGAGAGACTAGAGCAGGAGCGAGAGAGAGACTAGAGCAGGAGCGAGAGAGAGACTAGAGCAGGAGCGAGAGAGAGACTAGAGCAGGAGCGAGAGAGAGACTAGAGCAGGAGCGAGAGAGAGACTAGAGCAGGAGCGAGAGAGAGACTAGAGCAGGAGCGAGAGAGAGACTAGAGCAGGAGCGAGAGAGAGACTAGAGCAGGAGCGAGAGAGAGACTAGAGCAGGAGCGAGAGAGAGACTAGAGCAGGAGCGAGAGAGAGAGACTAGAGCAGGAGCGAGAGAGAGACTAGAGCAGGAGCGAGAGAGAGACTAGAGCAGAGAGCGAGAGAGAGACTAGAGCAGGAGCGAGAGAGAGACTAGAGCAGGAGCGAGAGAGAGACTAGAGCAGGAGCGAGAGAGAGACTAGAGCAGGAGCGAGAGAGAGACTAGAGCAGGAGCGAGAGAGAGACTAGAGCAGGAGCGAGAGAGAGACTAGAGCAGGAGCGAGAGAGAGACTAGAGCAGGAGCGAGAGAGAGACTAGAGCAGGAGCGAGAGAGAGACTAGAGCAGGAGCGAGAGAGAGAGACTAGAGCAGGAGCGAGAGAGAGACTAGAGCAGGAGCGAGAGAGAGACTAGAGCAGGAGCGAGAGAGAGACTAGAGCAGGAGCGAGAGAGAGACTAGAGCAGGAGCGAGAGAGAGAGACTAGAGCAGGAGCGAGAGAGAGACTAGAGCAGGAGCGAGAGAGAGACTAGAGCAGGAGCGAGAGAGAGACTAGAGCAGGAGCGAGAGAGAGACTAGAGCAGGAGCGAGAGAGAGACTAGAGCAGGAGCGAGAGAGAGACTAGAGCAGGAGCGAGAGAGAGACTAGAGCAGGAGCGAGAGAGAGAGACTAGAGCAGGAGCGAGAGAGAGACTAGAGCAGGAGCGAGAGAGAGACTAGAGCAGGACGGAGAAGAGAGACAGAGCAGAGAGAGAGAGAGACTAGAGCAGGAGCGAGAGAGAGACTAGAGCAGGAGCGAGAGAGAGACTAGAGCAGGAGCGAGAGAGAGACTAGAGCAGGAGCGAGAGAGAGACTAGAGCAGGAGCGAGAGAGAGACTAGAGCAGGAGCGAGAGAGAGACTAGAGCAGGAGCGAGAGAGAGACTAGAGCAGGAGCGAGAGAGAGACTAGAGCAGGAGCGAGAAGAGAGACTAGAGCAGGAGCGAGAGAGAGACTAGAGCAGGAGCGAGAGAGAGACTAGAGCAGGAGCGAGAGAGAGACTAGAGCAGGAGCGAGAGAGAGACTAGAGCAGGAGCGAGAGAGAGACTAGAGCAGGAGCGAGAGAGAGACTAGAGCAGGAGCGAGAGAGAGACTAGAGCAGGAGCGAGAGAGAGACTAGAGCAGAGCGAGAGAGAGACGAGCAGAGAGAGAGAGACTAGAGCAGAGCGAGAGAGAGACTAGAGCAGGAGCGAGAGAGAGACTAGAGCAGGAGCGAGAGAGAGACTAGAGCAGGAGCGAGAGAGAGACTAGAGCAGGAGCGAGAGAGAGACTAGAGAGCAGGAGCGAGAGAGAGACTAGAGCAGGAGCGAGAGAGAGACTAGAGCAGGAGCGAGAGAGAGACTAGAGCAGGAGCGAGAGAGAGACTAGAGCAGAGCAGGAGGCGAGAGAGAGACTAGAGCAGGAGCGAGAGAGAGACTAGAGCAGGAGCGAGAGAGAGACTAGAGCAGGAGCGAGAGAGAGACTAGAGCAGGAGCGAGAGAGAGACTAGAGCAGGAGCGAGAGAGAGACTAGAGCAGGAGCGAGAGAGAGACTAGAGCAGGAGCGAGAGAGAGACTAGAGCAGGAGCGAGAGAGAGACTAGAGCAGGAGCGAGAGAGAGACTAGAGCAGGAGCGAGAGAGAGACTAGAGCAGGAGCGAGAGAGAGACTAGAGCAGGAGCGAGAGAGAGACTAGAGCAGGAGCGAGAGAGAGACTAGAGCAGGAGCGAGAGAGAGACTAGAGCAGGAGAGAGAGAGAGACTAGAGCAGGAGCGAGAGAGAGACTAGAGCAGGAGCGAGAGAGAGACTAGAGCAGGAGCGAGAGAGAGACTAGAGCAGGAGCGAGAGAGAGACTAGAGCAGGAGCGAGAGAGAGACTAGAGCAGGAGCGAGAGAGAGACTAGAGCAGGAGCGAGAGAGAGACTAGAGCAGGAGCGAGAGAGAGACTAGAGCAGGAGCGAGAGAGAGACTAGAGCAGGAGCGAGAGAGAGACTAGAGCAGGAGCGAGAGAGAGACTAGAGCAGGAGCGAGAGAGAGACTAGAGCAGGAGCGAGAGAGAGACTAGAGCAGGAGCGAGAGAGAGACTAGAGCAGGAGCGAGAGAGAGACTAGAGCAGGAGCGAGAGAGAGACTAGAGCAGGAGCGAGAGAGAGACTAGAGCAGGAGCGAGAGAGAGACTAGAGCAGGAGCGAGAGAGAGACTAGAGCAGGAGCGAGAGAGAGACTAGAGCAGGAGCGAGAGAGAGACTAGAGCAGGAGCGAGAAGAGAGACTAGAGCAGGAGCGAGAGAGAGACTAGAGCAGGAGCGAGAGAGAGACTAGAGCAGGAGCGAGAGAGAGACTAGAGCAGGAGCGAGAGAGAGACTAGAGCAGGAGCGAGAGAGAGACTAGAGCAGGAGCGAGAGAGAGACTAGAGCAGGAGCGAGAGAGAGACTAGAGCAGGAGCGAGAGAGAGACTAGAGCAGGAGCGAGAGAGAGACTAGAGCAGGAGCGAGCGAGAGAGAGAGAGAGCAGGAGCGAGAGAGAGACTAGAGCAGGAGCGAGAGAGAGACTAGAGCAGGAGCGAGAGAGAGAGACTAGAGCAGGAGCGAGAGAGAGACTAGAGCAGGAGCGAGAGAGAGACTAGAGCAGGAGCGAGAGAGAGACTAGAGCAGGAGCGAGAGAGAGACTAGAGCAGGAGCGAGAGAGAGACTAGAGCAGGAGCGAGAGAGAGACTAGAGCAGGAGCGAGAGAGAGACTAGAGCAGGAGCGAGAGAGAGACTAGAGCAGGAGCGAGAGAGAGACTAGAGCAGGAGCGAGAGAGAGACTAGAGCAGGAGCGAGAGAGAGACTAGAGCAGGAGCGAGAGAGAGACTAGAGCAGGAGCGAGAGAGAGACTAGAGCAGGAGCGAGAGAGAGAGACTAGAGCAGGAGCGAGAGAGAGACTAGAGCAGGAGCGACTGGCAGGGAGAGAGAGACTAGAGCAGGAGCGAGAGAGAGACTAGAGCAGGAGCGAGAGAGAGACTAGAGCAGGAGCGAGAGAGAGACTAGAGCAGGAGCGAGAGAGAGAGACTAGAGCAGGAGCGAGAGAGAGACTAGAGCAGGAGCGAGAGAGAGACTAGAGCAGGAGCGAGAGAGAGAGACTAGAGCAGGAGCGAGAGAGAGACTAGAGCAGGAGGAGAGAGAGACTAGAGCAGGAGCGAGAGAGAGACTAGAGCAGGAGCGAGAGAGAGAGACTAGAGCAGGAGCGAGAGAGACTAGAGCAGGAGAGAGACTAGAGCAGGAGCGAGAGAGAGACTAGAGCAGGAGCGAGAGAGAGACTAGAGCAGGAGCGAGAGAGAGACTAGAGCAGGAGCGAGAGAGAGAGACTAGAGCAGGAGCGAGAGAGAGACTAGAGCAGGAGCGAGAGAGAGACTAGAGCAGGAGCGAGAGAGAGAGTAGAGCAGGAGCGAGAGAGAGACTAGAGCAGGAGCGAGAGAGAGACTAGAGCAGAGCGAGAGAGAGACTAGAGCAGGAGCGAGAGAGAGACTAGAGCAGGAGCGAGAGAGAGACTAGAGCAGGAGCGAGAGAGAGACTAGAGCAGGAGCGAGAGAGAGACTAGAGCAGGAGCGAGAGAGAGACTAGAGCAGGAGCGAGAGAGAGACTAGAGCAGGAGCGAGAGAGAGACTAGAGCAGGAGCGAGAGAGAGACTAGAGCAGGAGCGAGAGAGAGAGACTAGAGCAGAGCGAGAGAGAGACTAGAGCAGGAGCGAGAGAGAGACTAGAGCAGGAGCGAGAGAGAGACTAGAGCAGGAGCGAGAGAGAGACTAGAGCAGGAGCGAGAGAGAGAGTAGAGCAGGAGCGAGAGAGAGTAGAGCAGGAGAGAGACTAGAGCAGGAGCGAGAGAGAGACTAGAGCAGGAGCGAGAGAGAGACTAGAGCAGGAGCGAGAGAGAGACTAGAGCAGGAGCGAGAGAGAGAGACTAGAGCAGGAGCGAGAGAGAGACTAGAGCAGGAGCGAGAGAGAGACTAGAGCAGGAGCGAGAGAGAGACTAGAGCAGGAGCGAGAGAGAGAGGAGAGAGAGAGACTAGAGCAGGAGCGAGAGAGAGACTAGAGCAGGAGCGAGAGAGAGACTAGAGCAGGAGCGAGAGAGAGACTAGAGCAGGAGCGAGAGAGAGACTAGAGCAGGAGCGAGAGAGAGACTAGAGCAGGAGCGAGAGAGAGACTAGAGCAGGAGCGAGAGAGAGACTAGAGCAGGAGCGAGAGAGAGACTAGAGCAGGAGCGAGAGAGAGACTAGAGCAGCGAGAGAGACGCAGAGCGGAGAGACTAGAGCAGGAGCGAGAGAGAGACTAGAGCAGGAGCGAGAGAGAGACTAGAGCAGGAGCGAGAGAGAGACTAGAGCAGGAGCGAGAGAGAGACTAGAGCAGGAGCGAGAGAGAGACTAGAGCAGGAGCGAGAGAGAGACTAGAGCAGGAGCGAGAGAGAGACTAGAGCAGGAGCGAGAGAGAGAGACTAGAGCAGGAGCGAGAGAGAGAGACTAGAGCAGGAGCGAGAGAGAGACTAGAGCAGGAGCGAGAGAGAGACTAGAGCAGGAGCGAGAGAGAGACTAGAGCAGGAGCGAGAGAGAGACTAGAGCAGGAGCGAGAGAGAGACTAGAGCAGGAGCGAGAGAGAGACGAGAGCAGGAGCGAGAGAGAGACTAGAGCAGGAGCGAGAGAGAGACTAGAGCAGGAGCGAGAGAGAGACTAGAGCAGGAGCGAGAGAGAGACTAGAGCAGGAGCGAGAGAGAGAGACTAGAGCAGGAGCGAGAGAGAGACTAGAGCAGGAGCGAGAGAGAGACTAGAGCAGGAGCGAGAGAGAGACTAGAGCAGGAGCGAGAGAGAGACTAGAGCAGAGAGCGAGAGAGAGAGAGAGCAGGAGCGAGCGAGAGAGAGAGCTAGAGCAGGAGCGAGAGAGAGACTAGAGCAGGAGCGAGAGAGAGACTAGAGCAGGAGCGAGAGAGAGACTAGAGCAGGAGCGAGAGAGAGACTAGAGCAGGAGCGAGAGAGAGACTAGAGCAGGAGGAGAGAGAGACTAGAGCAGGAGCGAGAGAGAGACTAGAGCAGGAGCGAGAGAGAGACTAGAGCAGGAGCGAGAGAGAGACTAGAGCAGGAGCGAGAGAGAGACTAGAGCAGAGCGAGAGAGAGACAGAGCAGAGCGAGAGAGAGATAGAGCAGGAGCGAGAGAGAGACTAGAGCAGGAGCGAGAGAGAGAGACTAGAGCAGGAGCGAGAGAGAGACTAGAGCAGGAGCGAGAGAGAGACTAGAGCAGGAGCGAGAGAGAGACTAGAGCAGGAGCGAGAGAGAGACTAGAGCAGGAGCGAGAGAGAGACTAGAGCAGGAGCGAGAGAGAGACTAGAGCAGGAGCGAGAGCGAGACTACTAGACCGTTACTGAGGCTGGATGTGAACTAATCCCAGTTTCCACTCTCCCTGCTCTACTCTACCTGGTTGTGTTTCCATTACACCTCCACACAACAAACCAGTGGACAGAACCAGGACCAAGAGGGACATGGATCAGTCCAACTGGAACTGACCAAAGGGGGTTTTATCCAGTTAGAGTCCACTAGGATCTACTTCCTCATTGATCCTGGATCCTTCAGACTTGGTGATGTCACATTATACTGTTAAGAACTGTCTACCCAAAGAACTGGTACCTCCCAGGGTCAGGACAGTAGAGTTCTGGTCCCCGACTTGGTTCTTGGCTTGACAGAAGTATCGTCCTGGACTGGTGTGGTTGATGGTGTAGAGGTCTCCTTCATGGACTCGTTGTGGTCCCTGTGGTGAGAGCCTGAACCAGCTGAAGCTGAGGTCTGGAGGCCAGGCTCTGCTGGAGCAGCTCAGGGTCAAAGAGACAGAGGTGTTTCCCTCCACGAGAACAGTCGTGTGTTTAGGAGAATCTGAGGAGACACGACAGATTGTGGATTACAGTGGGCCTCAGAGGTTAGGTTCAGATTACAGTGGCCCTCAGAGGTTACGTTCAGATTACAGTGGCCCTCAGAGGTTAGGTTCAGATTACAGTGGGCCTCCGAGGTTACGTTCAGATTACAGTGGGCCTCAGAGGTTACGTTCAGATTACTGTGGGCCTAAGAGGTTAGGTTCAGATTACAGTGGGCCTCAGAGGTTACGTTCAGATTACAGTGGGCCTCAGAGGTTACGTTCAGATTACAGTGGGCCTCCGAGGTTACGTTCAGATTACAGTGGCCCTCAGAGATTACGTTCAGATCACAGTGGGCCTCAGAGGTTACGTTCAGATTACAGTGGGCCTCAGAGGTTAGGTTCAGATTACAGTGGGCCTCAGAGGTTACGTTCAGATTACAGTGGGCCTCAGAGGTTACGTTCAGATCACAGTGGGCCTCAGAGGTTACGTTCAGATTACAGTGGGCCTCAGAGGTTACGTTCAGATCACAGTGGGCCTCAGGGGTTACGTTCAGATTACAGTGGGCCTCAGAGGTTAGGTTCAGATTACAGTGGGCCTCAGAGGTTACGTTCAGATTACAGTGGGCCTGAGAGGTTACGTTCAGATCACAGTGGGCCTCAGAGGTTACGTTCAGATTACAGTGGGCCTCAGAGGTTAATGAGGTAAATCTTCTCAGTAGCATCTGTTTGAAGACTAAAAACATCTCATGCACACTTTGTACACTTTTCTAACCACCTGCACTCACGACTGAAGTGCTAAGACCAGAGAGAGACCAGAGAGAGACCAGAGACCAGAGGGAGACTAGAGAGAGACCAGAGACCAGAGGGAGACCAGAGAGAGACCAGAGACCAGAGGGAGACTAGAGATAGACCAGAGACCAGAGGGAGACCAGAGACCAGAGGGAGACTAGAGATAGACCAGAGACCAGAGGGAGACCAGAGACCAGAGAGAGACCAGAGGGAGACCAGAGAGAGGGACCATCTGAGTCTTGACACAAATGCATACTCACGGTCCACGGTGAGGGTCATTGTGGTCTTTGCCGCCTTGTGTCCTCCTCTCACTGGATACAGGGCGGAGCAGAGCAGCTCCAGTCCGTGGTGCTCCTCAGACAACAGCAGGCTCTGCTGGATGCTGCTGTTGAAGGTTCCATCAGGGTTTGGCAGCAGGCTGTGAGCAGGTGTCTGCTGCAGGCTCCAGCTGAGAACAGGAGGAGCGTCTGGACATGGAGTGAGAGCAGAGCAGCTGATGACCACAGTCTGCTGCTCCCTGAGAGAACCAGAGATCTGCACTGAGGGCCTCCAGGCAGAGTCTGCAACAGAGACAGGCCTTTATACTGTTCTCACTGTCTGCAACAGAGACAGACCTTTATACTGTTCTCACTGTCTGCAACAGAGACAGGCCTTTATACTGTTCTCACTGTCTGCAACAGAGACAGACCTTTATACTGTTCTCACTGTCTGCAACAGAGACAGGCCTTTATACTGTTCTCACTGTCTGCAACAGAGACAGACCTTTATACTGTTCTCACTGTCTGCAACAGAGACAGGCCTTTATACTGTTCTCACTGTCTGCAACAGAGACAGGCCTTTATACTGTTCTCACTGTCTGCAACAGAGACAGGCCTTTATACTGTTCTCACTGTCTGCAACAGAGACAGACCTTTATACTGTTCTCACTGTCTGCAACAGAGACAGGCCTTTATACTGTTCTCACTGTCTGCAACAGAGACAGGCCTTTATACTGTTCTCACTGTCTGCAACAGAGACAGACCTTTATACTGTTCTCACTGTCTGCAACAGAGACAGGCCTTTATACTGTTCTCACTGTCTGCAACAGAGACAGGCCTTTATACTGTTCTCACTGTCTGCAACAGAGACAGGCCTTTATACTGTTCTCACTGTCTGCAACAGAGACAGACCTTTATACTGTTCTCACTGTCTGCAACAGAGACAGGCCTTTGTCTCTCCCTGATCTCTCCCAGGTCTCTCCCAGGTCTCTCCCTGGTCTCTCCCTGGTCTCTCCCTGGTCTCTCCCTGGTCTCTCCCTGGTCTCACTCTGGTCTCACTCTGGTCTCACTCTGGTCTCACTCTGGTCTCACTCTGGTCTCACTCTGGTCTCACTCTGGTCTCACTCTGGTCTCACTCTGGTCTCACTCTGGTCTCACTCTGGTCTCACTCTGGTCTCTCTCTGGTCTCTCTCTGGTCTCTCTCTGGTCTCTCTGGTCTCTCTCTGGTCTCTGTCTGGTGTCTCTCTAGTCTCTCTCTGGTGTCTCTCCCTGGTCTCTCCCTGGTCTTTCCCTGGTCACTCTCTGGTCTCTCTCTGGTCTCTTTCTGGTCTCTCTCTCTAGTCTCTCCCTGGTCTCTCTCAGGCCTCTCTCTGGTCTCTCTCTGGTCTCTCTCTCTAGTCTCTCCCTGGTCTCTCTCTGGTCTCTCCCTGGTCTCTCTCTGGTCTCTCTCTCTAGTCTCTCCCTGGTCTCTCTCAGGTCTCTCTCTGGTCTCTCTCTGGTCTCTCTCTGGTCTCTCTCTCTCTAGTCTCTCCCTGGTCTCTCTCTGGTCTCTCTCTGGTCTCTCTCTGGTCTCTCTCTGGTCTCTCTCTGGTCTCTCTCTGGTCTCTCTCTGGTCTCTCTCTGGTCTCTCTCTGGTCTCTCTCTGGTCTCTCTCTGGTCTCTCTCTGGTCTCTCTCTCTCTAGTCTCTCCCTGGTCTCTCACAGGTCTCTCTCTGGCCACTCTCTGGTCTCTTCCTGGTCTCTTCCTGGTCTCTCTCTGGTCTCTCTCTGGTCTCTCTCGGGTCTCTCCCTGGTCTCTCTCTGGTCTCTCTCTGGTCTCTCTCTCTGGTCTCTCTCTGGTCTCTCTCGGGTCTCTCTCTGGTCTCTCTCTGGTCTCTCTCTGGTCTCTCTCTGGTCTCTCTCTGGTCTCTCTCTGGTCTCTCTCTGGTCTCTCTCTGGTCTCTCTCTGGTCTCTCTCTGGTCTCTCCCTGGTCTCTCTCTGGTCTCTCTCTGGTCTCTCTCTCTCTAGTCTCTCCCTGGTCTCTCACAGGTCTCTCTCTGGCCACTCTCTGGTCTCTTCCTGGTCTCTCTCTGGTCTCTCTCTGGCCTCTCTCGGGTCTCTCTCTGGCCTCTCCCTGGTCTCTCCCTGGTCTCTCTCTCTGGTCTCTCTCTGGTCTCTCTCGGGTCTCTCTCTGGTCTCTCTCTGGTCTCTCTCTGGTCTCTCTCTCGGGTCTCTCTCGGGTCTCTCTCGGGTCTCTCTCTGGTCTCTCTCTGGTCTCTCTCGGGTCTCTCTCGGGTCTCTCCCTGGTCTCTCCCTGGTCTCTCTCTGGTCTCTCTCTGGTCTCTCTCTCTGGTCTCTCTCTGGTCTCTCTCGGGTCTCTCTCTGGTCTCTCTTTGGTGGTCTCTTTCTCTGGTCATGTGTGAGTTGAGGTATAGGCCCCCTTGTCTCTGTTGATGGTCCGTGTTCCCTGCTTTGCCTCTTGTATCTTTTGTATTCATGTTTTTTCTTTCCTACCATTTCTACCTTGTCCCAGTCCATTATTTTCTCTTGATTAGAAGTTTTTTGTGTTGCTTTTTGATCTAGTTCAGGAAAGTTAAACTCATTGGGGCTGAATAAAACAATAGGAACGGATCAAGAGACGAAGGGATTTCCTTTTCTAATAATTGTTTTTCTTTTTTCAAACTGAAGGTATTTGGACATTGACGTGCCTGGTCCAGTCACTCTCTTGTTTTTGTTGATCTGTTGCTATGTGGGGCAGTGGGGTAAAGAGTTGATGGTGTCTTTAAGGGCCCTGTCAATGAAAGCAAAATTGCATCATTCCTCATTTCTTTCTAAAATTAGTTTATCCGCCATCGTTCCTTACACCGATTGTGTGTGACTTGAGTAAAGAGATGGAGAGAGACCAGAGAAAGACCAGAGAGAGAGACCAGAGAGAGACCAGAGAGAGAGACCCGAGAGAGACCAGAGAGAGAGACCAGAGAGAGAGACCAGAGAGAGAGACCAGAGAGAGAGACCAGAGAGAGAGACCAGAGAGAGAGACCAGAGAGAGACCAGAGAGAGACCAGAGAGAGACCAGAGAGAGACCAGAGAGAGACCAGAGAGAGACCAGAGAGAGACCAGAGAGAGACCAGAAAGAGAGAGACCAGAGAGAGAGTGCAGGGAGAGACCAGAGAGAGACCAGAGAGAGACCAGAGAGAGAGACCCGAGAGAGACCAGAGAGAGAGACCAGAGAGAGACCAGAGAGAGAGACCAGAGAGAGAGACCAGAGAGAGAGACCAGAGAGAGACCAGAGAGAGAGACCAGAGAGAGACCAGAGAGAGAGCGACCAGAGAGAGAGACCAGAGAGAGACCAGAGAGAGACCAGAGAGAGACCAGAAAGAGAGAGACCAGAGAGAGAGTGCAGGGAGAGACCAGAGAGAGACCAGAGAGAGAGACCAGAGAGAGACCATAGAGAGGGACCAGAGAGAGAGACCAGAGAGAGACCAGAGAGAGAGACCAGAGAGAGACCAGAGAGAGACCAGAGAGAGAGACCAGAGAGAGACCAGAGAGAGACCAGAGAGAGAGACCAGAGAGAGAGACCAGAGAGAGACCAGAGAGAGAGACCAGAGAGAGACCAGAGAGAGACCAGAGAGAGAGACCAGAGAGAGAGACCAGAGAGAGAGACCAGAGAGAGAGACCAGAGAGAGACCAGAGAGAGAGACCAGAGAGAGAGACCAGAGAGAGACCAGAGAGACCAGAGAGAGACCAGAGAGGGACCAGAAAAGAGACAAGAGTGTGTGTTGGAGTAAAGAGACTTTTGAGGAAGTTCTTTTGGTAAAAACGCTGCTGATAGAAAAAAACAGAGATATTTTTAGACCTGCTTTCCTCTGTGAAATCATCTGCTCTTCAACCATTAATACACTGCAGACGTTTCTAAAGATATTTGTCATTTCCTCCTTTTTGACTTCTTGTTACTCTCAAGGCACTGAAAGAATTCTGTTGTGTTTGTTACTCCACCAATTGTTAGAACTGTGTTCTGTCCTAACTTTTATAACCATCTGAAAGAGAGAGACCAGAGAGAGATTAGAGAGAGACCAGAGGGAGACCAGAGAGAGACCAGAAAGAGACCAGAGGGAGACCAGAGGGAGACCAGAGAGAGATTAGAGAGAGACCAGAGGGAGACCAGAGAGAGACCAGAAAGAGACCAGAGGGAGACCAGAGGGAGACCAGAGAGAGATTAGAGAGAGACCAGAGGGAGACCAGAGAGAGACCAGAGAGAGACCAGAGAGAGACCAGAGAGAGACCAGAGAGAGACCAGAGAGAGACCAGAGAGAGACCAGAGTGAGACCAGAGAGAGACCAGTCTTTTTCACTTTCCTGTCTGAAAAAGCTGGTCTAAAGACAGAGGAAACACATTTGTGAGAAAAGTAGTGATAGAAGCGACTGTTCTGAGACAGGAACAAGATTCTGAGATTATTACAGAGTTTGTTTAGATGTGGTTTGAAAGCTTTAACGCAAGACATATGTAGAAAGAGTTTGTATAAAGTCTCACCTCGGACGTGTATCTGCAGCGGGTCACAGACGGCAGTGGCTTTAAACCCTTGGTTTTCTATTCTGAGGTAATATTTATCAGAATGATTGGTGTGGATCTCAGTGAACAGAGTGGTGCAGTTTCGCTGTCGCAGGTCTCCAGTTAAAGTCATTGGAGAACTGAGGTCGGGATCAGAACTGTCAAAGAACTTTTCCTCTCCAGTTCGTCCAAAGTAGGGATGTGTTTTACTCCAAATGGCCACAACAGGTTTGTCCAGTTGTATCTTATTTTCATGAACAGGAGCCAAAGTGAAAGTGCAGGGAATCAGCAAACATGTTCCACTCAGAGCCTCCAGGTTTCCAACTGAGATGTTGAAAGCTGGAACATACTCACATTTAGAAGCTCCTGAAACATAGACTGAAAGACAGGAACCACAGTTACAAAAGAACACTCCAGCGTCTGGTCCTGGGTTCAATTCCACCTTTCTCTGTGGAGTTTGATAGCTCTCTCCTTGTCGGTGTGGAAAAAACTTGATCCAGGACTGAGAGAGACCAAAGACAGAGACCAGAGAGAGGGACCAGAGAGAGACCAGAGGGAAACCAGAGAGAGACCAGAGGGAAACCAGAGAAAGACCAGAGAGAGACCAGCGGGAAACCAGAGAGAGACCAGAGGGAAACCAGAGAGAGACCAGAGGGAAACCAGAGAGAGACCAGAGAGAGACCAGAGAGACCAGGGAGAGACCAGGGAGAGACCAGGGAGAGACCAGAGAGAGACCAGAGAGAGACCAGGGAGAGACCAGAGAGAGACCAGAGAGAGACCAGAGAGAGAGACCAGAGAGAGACCAGAGGGAAACCAGAGAGAGACCAGAGGGAAACCAGAGAAAGACCAGAGAGAGACCAGCGGGAAACCAGAGAGAGACCAGAGGGAAACCAGAGAGAGACCAGAGGGAAACCAGAGAGAGACCAGAGAGAGACCAGAGAGACCAGGGAGAGACCAGGGAGAGACCAGGGAGAGACCAGAGAGAGACCAGAGAGAGACCAGGGAGAGACCAGAGAGAGACCAGAGAGAGACCTGTCTTTTTTCACATGTATTTGTTTTTTATGGAGGGGTCATTTTAAACCCGGGTCCAAAGAAACTGTTTCCCACAACATGATGGCAATGATTTACTTTATTGTTCTGTTTTAGTTTTTTGTAATCATTTTTTTTTTAACCGAGAGCTTTACAATGTTCAGATATTGTTCCATTCTCTCCACACGGTGATGACAGAAGCGAGACCATAACACACTGGTCCATCAAAGCCTCCGACCAAACACCCTCCACTCACTCATTACATTCAGACCTATTGTGCATGTTTTTAGTGGTAGGGGAAACCGGAGCACCCGGAGGAAACCTACGCAGACACGGGGAGAACATGCAAACTCCACTCAGAAAGACCCTGTTCCGACCGGGATTCGAACCCAGGACCTTCTTGCTGGATAATGAACTCAGTATTTCTTTTCTTCTATTCTCTCGCTCAAACCTACTGTGTGCCCTAGAAACAGGTTTGTGACGATAACTCACGGACTCTCACAAATATATACTTATAAATACTCGGCCCAAAGAAGTAGCTCTCAGGTCATTTTTGTAGCTCTCTGGGGAAAAGGTCGTAGCCCCCGGGTGTAAGCTAATGGGGATTCACCCTAAACAAGAAACAATCAACATTTCTGCTGTTTTGGACGGTTTGAGTTTGAGTTTTTGTCCCAACAGAGCGATAATATCAGAGATTATTTTCAAAGTAGAGTAATTAGCTCTCTTTTATGAAACGTGCGCAGAAAAAGGTGAACATTTTGGGCGTAGATTCAAAATACGCAGGATCAAACGTCGGATCTGAGCGTACGCAGCTGCGGGTGTTCATAAATGCAGCGGCTGAATACAAACGGCCTGTTTTCAAGTTTATGCAAAAATAAATATACGCTTTATTCAGCTGCGTTTTGAACACATTTGCACAACTTTAGAAAAATGTCTCTTGAATTGTAGAAGTAAATAAAAAAGAATGAATGAATTGATAAATATGAATAGTCATTAACTGAATGAAGCGTCTGCAGCATCTTGTGAATGCAATGAAGCGATCTCTGTGAGAGAAAGGATGAGAAGCTTTTGTGAAGATCCAGGATTTCACTGAGAAACTCTGGATCCAAACTTCTGAATGACGAGCATTTGAGGAGTTCTGCGGCGCCACCTCTCATGGAACCCGCTGCTCACTGCCCAGAGATAAGCTCGTTCCCAGCCTGTCTATAAACTGCTGCATGTGGACAGGGCAGTGAGACGTTTGGAGTGAGAAGACCACAGTCCATCGGTGCGTTTATGGGCTGTGTCTAATCTAATGAAAACATACATTACAGCGGCACGGTGGCTGAGTGGATAGCACTCTCGCCTCTCAGCAAGAAGGTCCTGGGTTCGAATCCCGGTCGGACCAGGGCCTTTCTGAGTGGAGTTTGCATGTTCTCCCCGTGTCTGCGTAGGTTTCCTCCGGGTACTCCGGTTTCCCCTACCACTAAAAATATGTCCAATAGTTCTAGCATGTGCCTCCTGTACTGGCGACCCCACTCCCATCTCTGTGTGGAGTGAGAGACAATTGCCCAAAATTAACAATTGTAAACCGCTTTGAGACTCAGATCTGCAGGGAAAAGGCGGTATATAAATAAAACTTACTACTACATTGCTTTACCAGATTAACAAAGCAATAGATGGTCACACATCCCTGAACGTAACTTATTAAGTAAGTCAAGTTTATTTGTATAGAGCCTTTCACAGTCCAGGATCACAAAGCACTTCACTTTTAAAAAACATACAGATCAAAATAATAAACAAGTCAGATTTAGAATCATAGAAACAGAAGAGGCTCCTCATCATGAACTCTGATTTATTCAAATGAAAACACAGCTTATCATTTTGCCAGAGTGGGACTATGGTAGCTGTTTTGTGTGTTTTGGCGTGTTGTGATGAAGGTTGATATGAGCAGAGTTGGCGTATATTCTGAGCGTACCGTACGTTAACGTCCAGATTTATAAATGCCAAAAAGTGTACATTTCCTGCGTACGCCTCATTTACCCAGATTTAGCCGTACGCAAGTTTCATAAATGAGGGTCAATATGAGTACTTAATGTTGAAGATCGACCTCACCTGAGCACAGGAGCAGAACGAGGAGCGCCTGTGTGTCCATGTCCGAGCCCTGACCCTGCCCCCGTCGCTCTGTTCACTTTGAGTTCAGACCCGACGTCCTTCTGTCCAAGTCTGGTCTGAATATTCATGTTTCTTCAGGTTTTCTCAGCAGTGGAAGTGGGAGGCTGACGTCAGCCGTGGGCAAGACTTCTGCAGCGATCACTGATAGCTTCCTCTTTACAACCACTTCTCCCTGATGTGGGTGTGTGTGTCTGTGACACGGCTCGAGGCAAGAAAAGTAAAGTTTATTCGTATGGCACTGTGCATACACAAGGGAACTCAAAGTGCATAGACCACAAGAGAGAAACAGTCACACAAGACATAAAGTCATAAATAATCACATCACATTAAAAAGAGTGAAGATACAATCCTTCAGTTGTTGCAGAATCAGAACTGTTTTTAACCTGGATTGGAACATTGTCAGAGAAGAAGAAGTCTGTCTCACATTTTCAGGAAGACTGTTCCAGATATTTGCAGCATAAATCTGAAACGCTGCTTCTCGTGGTCTAGTTCTGACTCTGGGACCAGCAGGAGACCAGGCCCTGTGCTCCTCAGAGTCCCAGCAGGAGGGAAAAAGTTAACCTTAAACCTTGGGGACATTCAATCTGAGGCTGTAGATCCTGGACTGAGACTGTAGACCCAGGACTGAGGCTGTAGATCCAGGACTGAGACTGTAGACCCAGGACTGAGACTGTAGACCGAGGACTGAGACTGTAGACCCAGGACTGAGACTGTAGACCCAGGACTGAGGCTGTAGACCCAGGACTGAGGCTGTAGATCCAGGAATGAGACAGTAGATCCAGGACTGAGACTGTAGATCCAGGACTGGATCTACAGTTGGAGCTATTAAATCTACACATTTAAAAGCTCCAACTTTTCTCAGTTGATAAATGATCCCACATGTATTACCCCACATCCCAATCCCTTCTGGACCAGATCTTAGTCCAGAAAGATTCCTTTAATCTGGTGTATTAGCAGACTGTTTCAGTGATCACTGCGTTTTTTATTGTATTTGAAAATGAAACCCCCTTGTCTCCCCCTAACCTGTTTAACTTGAATAACTTTGTTACTGATGTTGTGAATATTAACTGGGATAGACTTGGTCTAACACCATCTATAAATGAAGCCTGGGACTATTTTTATTCTGAATTATTAACTGTTATTAACAAACATGCACCTTTGAGTGAGATTGCGATCAAAGGAAACCATCTTCTGGTGAATGATGAACGGATGAGTCTGCACAGACAACGAGATAAGGCTTGGTCTAAAGTTAGAGTTTTGAAGCTCACTGCTGACGAATACAGACGTCTGCGTAATATCTGCACCACTCAAACAGGAAACGCTGGATCTAACTATCACAAAAACAGTTCAACCAATCACTTTAAAAACACAAATAAGTTTTGGAAGCATATCAACAATGTATCAGGTAAATCCAACTCTGCCTCAGACAATATGTAATAGTAGTAGTAATGTTTATTTATATACCGCCTTTTCACTGCAGATCAGAGTCTCAAAGCAGTTTACTATTGTTATTTTTGGGCATTAGTCTCTCACTCCACACAGAGATGGGAGGGGCCAGTACAGGAGGCACATGTCAGACCTATTGTACATGTTTTTTTTCCGGAGCACCCGGGGGAAAACTACGCAGACACGGGGAGAACATGCAAACTCCACTCAGAAAGGCCCCTGGTTCAACCGGGATTCTTCGACCTTGCTGAGAGGCGAGGAGAGTGATGAGGCTGTAGACCCAGGACTGAGGCTGTAGACCCAGGACTGAGGCTGTAGACCCAGGACTGAGGCTGTAGACCCAGGACTGAGGCTGTAGACCCAGGACTGAGGCTGTAGACCCAGGACTGAGGCTGCAGACCCAGGACTGAGACTGTAGACCCAGGACTGAGGCTGTAGACCCAGGACTGAGTCTGTAGACCCAGGGCTGAGGCTGTAGACCCAGGACTGAGGCTGTAGACCCAGGACTGAGGCTGTAGACCCAGGACTGAGGCTGTAGACCCAGGGCTGGATGCAGTGATCTGACACAAGCTTCTCTGTGAATAATATTGTTTTAATAAAAGTCTTAATCATAAACGTTTTCTTGTGCACACTGAAGAACAGTCTTTATGCAGCAACATTTTCCTCTTTTTATTTTTAAGTTCTTCTTTGCTGATAAACGTGGGCTTCCTGTGTTATGTTTCGCAGCTGATCTGATAAGGACTGACGAGTTAAAGAAGGCGCTTCACTTCTGCTTTTTTCCACTTCTCAGAACTAGCCTCAGTCTGCGACCTTTTCATTCAAGGCAAGGCAAGTTTATTTATATAGCACAATTCATACAAAAGGCAACTCAAAGTGCTGAACAAAATAAGAAAGCATTAAAATCATAAATAATCACAAAACATTAAAACGAAAGATAAAAATATAAAATCCCTCAGTTGTATGCACAGCTAAACAGAACTGTCTTTAAGGAGGAGGCCTGTCTCACATCTTCAGGAAGATTGTTCCAGATTTTAGCAGCATGAATCTGAAAAGCAGCCTCCCCATGTTTAGTTCTGACTCTGGGCACTAACAGGAGTCCAGTCCCTGTGCTCCTCAGAGTCCCAGCAGGAGTCCAGTCCCTGTGCTCCTCAGAGTCCCAGCAGGAGTCCAGTCCCTGTGCTCCTCAGAGTCCCAGCAGGAGTCCAGTCCCTGTGCTCCTCAGAGTCCGGGCTGGTTCATATGGGACTAACATGTCACTAATATATTTTGGTGCGAGGCCATGGAGAGACTTGTACACAAGCAGAGCTGTTTTAAAGTCTATTCTCTGAGCCACAGGAAGCCAGTGCAGAGACCTGAGAACTGGACTAATGTGGTCGTACTTCCTGGTTCTAGTCAGGACTAATGTGGTCGTACTTCCTGGTTCTAGTCAGGACTCGAGCTGCTGCATTTTGAATGTACTGCAGCTGTTTTAAAGCCTGTTTGGACAGACCTGTGAGCAGGCCATTGCAGTAGTCTAACCTACTGGAGACAAATGCATGGATAAGAATCTCCAGGTCTGCTTTAGACACTATGTTTTTGATCCTGGCAATGTTTTTTAGATGGTAAAAAGCTGCTGATGTTACTGATTTGATGTGGCTATTAAAATTCTGTCTGAGTCCAGTATTACCCGTAGATTTCTGACCTTGTTTGAAGGTTTTAGGGAGAGAGACTGTAGATGACAGATGACGCTCTCTCTTTGTTTGTGGGGACCAAAGGCAATCATTTCAGTTTTGTCTGCGTTTAGCTGAAGGAAGTTGTTTTGCATCCACTCACTGATCTGTTGGATACAGTGAAGGAGTGAGTCCACTGGTCCATGTTCTCCTGCAGTCAGTGAGACATAGATCTGAGTGTCGTCTGCATAGTTGTGATAGGACACTTTGTTTCTGCGTATTAACTGACCTAACGGCAGCATGTAGAGATTGAACAGAAGAGGTCCCAGGATCGACCCCTGTGGGACTCCACAGGTCAGGGCCATATGATCTGAGACACAGTTTCCAATCTCCACAAAGTACTTCCTGTCCTCAAGGTAAGACCTAAACCAACTTAGGGCGGTGCCAGCGACGCCAACCCAGTCCTCTAGTCTCTGTAAGAGGATCTCATGGTCGACGGTAACCTTGCCTGCAAGCTGAATTCTTGCGGTATTTGTGAGTTCACAAACACTCGAGAATACATCTTGTACCGCTCCCGCTTACACTTTGAGTCGAACCACTGGGTGTGCGAGCCAATCACGCGCCAGTCTGGGGGTTTAGGGCGGGATATCCGGGTTTGACGAAAGCAAGAAGTGCCGGGCCGAAGCAAAACAAACATGGGACGGACGCAAAGTCAGTTTTAGCAGAATCTCCAATTTCTTTTTTGAAAGATGAACAGCGAGAGGCGCTTTGTACATTTCTGGACGGCAACCTTGGTAGGCGGGCACACAGCGTCACTTCGCCCAATCAGCTTCAAGTATTCTGCTGCTTACCCCTCCTTTCCCCGAAAGGATTCTCCGGGAGAAATCCCAGATTGATATCGCGGAGAACGCGTTAGAGTTCTACACAATCATCAATCTGGCTTTTGCCAGGTTAGGTCGACGGTGTCAAAGGCAGCACTTAGATCTAACAAGATTAAGATTGAGACTTTGCCTGCGTCAGTGTTCAGCCGGATATCGTTTGTAACCTTAACGAGAGCAGTCTCAGTGCTGTGGTGGGGTCTAAAGCCGGACTGAAACATATCAAATGAGTTGTTGATTATAAGAAATCTAGTAAGCTGTAGGTAGGCAACTTTCTCAAGGACTTTCCCCATAAATGGCAGATTTGAGATGGGACGATAGATGGGAGGTCTTACCTTGAAGACAGGAAGTCTTTTGTGAGATGGGATGAGATGGGGCGACAGTGGCTCAGTTGGTCAAGCATTGGCCTTTGAGCATGAAGGTTGTGGGTTCGAGCCCATTGTAAGACCTACTTCATGACTCCCACTGATGTCTGCTGTCGTTGTGTCCTTGGGCAAGACACTTTGCCTGAAGCCCTCTCTTGAAAGATCAAGTCTCCTGTGGACTCACCACCTGCAGGAGGATCAGTGAGGGGCTGGGGCTTTGTGTACTGGGTGCAGCTCTGACTGCCACCCTCCCGACCCAGAAATGGATTAAGGGGAAGAAGATGGATGGATGGATGGATGATAGTTGTT
Source organism: Knipowitschia caucasica (assembly GCA_964034765.1). Taxonomy (NCBI): domain Eukaryota; kingdom Metazoa; phylum Chordata; class Actinopteri; order Gobiiformes; family Gobiidae; genus Knipowitschia; species Knipowitschia caucasica. Next base: position 2,310,155 of record OZ035830.1, read on the forward strand.
AATTAAAACTGCCGTTTTCAGGGCCTTTAGGAATATTCCAGAATCAAGGGACATATTTACTATCTGTGTGAGTGAAGGTAACATGGATCTGTGGATTGGAGACAATGGCATTTTTGATGCCTTGAACCTTGTCTTTGAAAGAAATTGCAAACTCATTACATTCACATTTGGAATTTAGTTCTAATGGAAGCTGAACAGGGGGGTTTGTTAATCTATTAACTGTTGAAAACAGAACACACAGATTGTTACTGAAGTCTTCAATAAATTCAGAAAAATACATTTCTCTCGTACTACGTAGCACCCGGTTAAACTCACACAACTTATCTTTGAAAATCTCGTAATCAACCTGGAGGTTGGACTTGCGCCACTTCCACTCGGCCCTCCGGCACTCTCTCTTCTGTGCCCTGATCGAGTCTGCTTTAGCCCACGGCGCCTTCTGCTTATTTTTCATTATTTTAACCTTCACAGGAGCGATGGTGTCCAGAACATTCAAAACACTAGAGGTGACAGAGTTAAACAGTTCATCTACAGTAGAACTAGCCTGGCCTTAGCCATCCGTACACTCCGTTCAATCATCATTTCACTGCATGATACGTCTGGGTCTAGTCCCCATGTTAGCAATTACAATCGGTTGAATTTAGACCGACCATTCAGAGAGTGCGGAAGGCAGGTGTTGTAGTTAGTTGTGGGTGATGTCAAGAGTTTGCACCGAACAGGCAGGTTGTAGTTTGGCAATGGCGAAAAATGCGATAGTAAAGTAATCCGGACGGGTTCGATCAAGAAATTGAAGCCGGAGCAAGAGTAATGTTTAGCAAATATAATGGCTGGAAAAAACTGTGGCGCTACTCCCCACGGGCTGTGTTAGCATCAAAGGAGATGGTTAGGCTAAATGCTAAATGCTAACAACAGACTCGGGCGCGCTACATACGTCACGGTAAACTCAGATCCAATCGTTTTCAATCTACAAAAGGAGTTAACCCCTCCCACCTGCTAACGAAGCTCAATGGAGCAAATCCAGACCTTAGTACGAAATGTAATTTCTACGATGGTGTGGTACGACCAGGTTGCAGTAGAACATGATGCATTCTCAAAGTTTATCATTCCCATAAATAGTTCGCTCGTATTCTCATTTATGCGTCTTTTTCGAACAGTTGCAGAGTCCACTGGTGGTTTGTTAGTGAAACACATGTCAAGAAATACACAGAAATGATCCGAAAGAGCAACATCGACCACTTTTACATTTGAAATATTCATCCCCCTTAGTAACTAACAGGTCTAGAGTGTGCCCTCTGCTGTGGGTGGGGCCACTCACATGCTGAGTGAGACCAAAGGTATCAAGTACAAACACGTCTACACTGTCCAAAGCAGGAAGCAGACGATCAAACTACTTTAGCTTCAAAGTTTTGACATTTTTCTGGTGAAATGACGTCATTTATAATTGTACGGCTGTGTTTGCAGACAGTCATTTTCACATTTAAGGGGGAAAAAATCAAATAAAAACTAAACTACTCCTCCTTCTGGTGGTGGAAGAAAGCCATAAAATAAAAATCACAATAAAGATCCTTGGGAGCAACATAGCTGTGCAGATTTTTGTAACCCTAACATTAACTCATTTGAAAGCTTCCAGAAAGCACATTTTACCCTTCAGACTTGTTTCACCATGTTTTTCGGTGTTAAATTCCTTTTGGCTTGTATTCCAAATTTGTTAATTAGGCCCGAGCCTCGAACGGGGTAAGGGCCTATTGCTTTCACAATGGTGAATGCCAATGGTAGCAGTGCGTAACGGACGCGTAAACTCAAACGTCTTAAAATGATGTAACATGTGCCATTGAAACCTATATCGTTTTTTATTTATCTTTCTTCTGTGCTTTGACCATTATTTTTACCCCCTGAACATGCATGAAAAAAAAACAGAACAGCGCCACCTACAACAGCCAATTTAATACCCCTATGGGAGTTGTCAGAGGTCAAGTTTGTCGTAGAGCCATGACATTCTGTACACACGTTACTCAAGTCAAGACATGAAAATAATGTCATTATAGCCCCGCCTTCTGACAAACAGGAAGAAAATGTCACTGCAAAATGGAAAAATGAACAGCAATAATTTTCGAACACTTTCGAACCACATCATCTCAACACATGTACCCTCACTTAACTCTTCACTCCTCTCTAACCTTCACTTTACTTTCTCCTTACTGCACGGTTAAATGTCTAATGTGTGTCCTTATGCACTTTTTATAGTGGTAAAAATTAGAAATGTTTGTAGATTTGTTTAATGCATGGCCTTACCTTTTACTCTTACAACTTGTTTGCAACTTGAGCCAAAGAAAGTCTTAGTTTGTGACTTCCTGTTCCTTACAATAGAATAGAATAAAAATAGTTCTCATTCTAAAAGAAAAGAAAGAAAAACTGTTTTTTGTTTATTGTGTGTTTTGTCTGTCTGTTTTTTGCCTTATATGATTTATATTATTTAACTGCATTTATTTACTGTCATGGTTTAAGTTTATTTCCTGTTTTATTTTGAAATGTGTTATCCCTGTGTCTTTGGTTGTACTTCCTGTTGTCTGATTACCTGCCCTGCCCTCATCTGTCTCACCTGTGTCTCGTTTGTCTTGTATTTAGCCCTGTGTGTTCCTTCACTCCCTGTTCCGTCATTGTCATTCCTAGTCTGTTTTAGTTCTGTCCGTTCCCTGTGTTTTTGGTAGGTCTTGATTTGTAGTGATGGCAATATGAAGCCCCATGAAGCCTTGAGGGATAGCAGCCTATTACTCGGCCCATGAGTCGAAGGCTCGAGGTGAATCATGCTCCACTACGCCATCATGTGGACAAAGAAATACATAACACTCTTAAGTGCTTACAATGAATGGTGAGATCTAATGTTAAAATGTATATTTACAATCTATGGTCTAACGTGTTGTGTTTGAAATGATGCTTCATGAACTATGAACTATTTAAGTCTTTCAGTCAATTGTGTTGATACAACAAACACATCCAACACAACAAGTAATACAGTTCTACAGAAAGTGATTAATGGAGGAAAAACTACCAAGAGGTGGATTAATTAAACACAACAAACCATTTATTCCCAATAAATAAATACATTTACTTTGCAACACAAAATTTATTATGGGTAGACCAGGATTCGAACGCTATATCTTCTGCTTCGGAGTCCGTCATATACCGACTGCGCCACACAGCTCTTGTGAAATGTATTATCCAGCGTATTATTACTAATAACTTGAAGCCTTGATATATGAGGGGTTACTAAAGTGAAACGTTTTTAATTGTATTTCATATGAAGTAGTTTCTCTATACTTAGTACAGGACTGCTCCACATCACGCACACACACGTACGCACACACACACACGTACGCACACAGAGGCAGACGGGGACAGCCAATACAGTCTATGGTACAGCCGCGGATCACAAAGCACCTGTCAAAGCAATGCACTCTCCGAACTATATGAAGCACTATATGAACCGTCACGTGGTGCGGCCGCTACGCGAGGCTTCAAACGTCACCACATACGTCACCACACACGTGACCAATACACGCCTCGACCCACACTTCACAAGAAACGCCCCCAGATTACTCGGTCCACGCTTCGAAGACTCGGTCCGCTCAGCACATCACTATTGATTTGTATTACTTTCATTAAATCCATCTTTTTGCAGTTTTTGCCTTTTGGGCCTCATTTGTTTTTCACCCACGTGACGTGACAGAATGACGGAACCACACAAGGCCCAAGCAGACTGCTTTATTTTTGTTTTTTATTTTCTGTCATCTCTGGCCTTTGTCCCCGACTGGTCTCAAGAGTTGCTGCAGGAGCTGGACGCATCCCTGTCTGTCTGTGTCCTGGACCACTGCAGGACACTTTGCTCCGTCCTGGGTGGTTGCAGGCTTTCGTCCCTGACTTGGCTCCGCTGGATATTGTTCTCCATCCAGGGGGCCTTCCGTACCCGTTTTGCTCCAGTCCCGGCTCAGGTTCCTGCTCCAGCTCTGAGGCTTCACGTCCCGGCCCCGGCTTCACGTCCCAGCTCTGAGGCTTCACGTCCCGGCCCCGGCTTCACGTCCCAGCCCCGGCTTCACGTCCCGGCCCCGGCTTCACGTCTTGGCCCCGGCTTCACGTCTTGGCCCCGGCTTCACGTCCCGGCCCCGGCTTCACGTGCCGGTTACACGCCCCGGTCCTTCCTACGGTCCCCCTCCTTCCTCCCTCCCTGGTTTTGTTTTGGGACGTCTGGGATCCGTCCCTTGAGGAGAGGGTACTGTCATGGTTTAAGTTTATTTCCTGTTTTATTTTGAAATGTGTTATTCCTGTGTCTTCTTTGGTTGTACTTCCTGTTGTCTGATTACCTGCCCTGCCCTCATCTGTCTCACCTGTGTCTCGTTTGTCTTGTATTTAGCCCTGTGTGTTCCTTCACTCCCTGTTCCGTCATTGTCATTCCTAGTCTGTTTTAGTTCTGTCCGTTCCCTGTGTTTTTGGTAGGTCTTGATTTGTATTACTTTCATTAAATCCATCTTTTTGCAGTTTTTGCCTTTTGGGCCTCATTTGTTTTTCACCCACGTGACGTGACATTTACCTTGCTTACTCACCTGTAAGCAAGTGAATTAAACTTACTTGCCATTGCCTGAAATAAATGAACAAATGAAAAAGTATTCTTATTTGTATTGAACGAGAAAGAAGTTGTGTTTAGAGGAAGTGGAAGTTGGAGGTGTAAGTCACACCCAAAACACTTTAAAAACCTAAAGAAAAACATGAATATTCAAACCAGCCTTGGACAGAACGACGACGGATCGAACCAAACCGTCTGAGTTCAAAGTGAACAGAGAGACGGCGGCAGGGTCAGGGCTCGGACATGGACTCACAGATGGTCCTCGTACTGCTCCTGTGCTCAGGTGAGCTCTTTAACATTGTAGACATCATCAGGACTGTCCTACTCATAACTCCTCCATCATCAGACACAGAGAATCAGCTCCAAATCTGAGGCCACGGTGCTCGAAAAAGGTGCCTTGCCCTCTCCAGGTGGGTGGGGAGGTCCTTCCTCAAGTGGAGGAGTTCAAGTATCTCGGGGTCTTGTTCACGAGTGAGGGAAGAATGGAGCGTGAGATTGACAGGCGGATCGGTGCAGCGTGCGCAGTGATGCGGTCTCTGTATCGGACCGTTGTGGTAAAGAGGGAGCTGAGCCGAAAGGCAAAGCTCTCGATTTACCGGTCAATCTTCGTTCCCTCCCTCACCTATGGTCATGAGCTTTGGGTAATGACCGAAACAACAAGATCACGGATACAAGCGTTAAAATGAGCTTCCTCCGCAGAGTGGCTGGGCGCTCCCTTAGAGATAGGGTGAGGTGGCTCGGGCATCTGTTCAGGATGTCTCCTGGACGCCTCCCTGGGGAGGTATTCAGAGTACGTCCCACCGGGAGGAGACCCCAGGGAACCCCCAGGACTCGCTGGAGGGACTTTGTCTCTCTAGTGTGTGTGGATAGGGAAGTCTGGGCTTAGACTGCTTCCCCCGGGACCCGGCAACGGATGAAGCGGAAGAAAATAGATGGATGAACGGATGGATGGTTACAGGAAATTGAAAATAAAAAGATAGTTGGCACAGTATTTTTAGATTTAAGTGTGGCTTTTTGATCTTTTAGATCATACCCATCCATCCATCCATTTTCTACCCTTTAATCCATTTCTGGGTCAGGGGGGTGGCAATCAGAGATGCCACCCAAGTCTCATAGCACCAGCCCCTCACTGACCCTCTGCAGGTGGTGAGTCCACAGGAGGACAGCTGCTCTCTGAGTGTGAGCATAGCCTTGATCTTTCAGTGGGGGCTTTGGGCAAAGTGGGGTTAAGTGTCTTGCCCAAGGACACAACGACAGCAGTCATCAGTGGGAGTCGGTGGAGAAGGTGTAGAGGTGGGAATTGAACCCACGACCTTCAGGCCTGAAGGCCAATGCTCTACCAACTGAGCTTAGATCATACCATTATACTAAATAAGTTGAAATGTTATGGATTTGATTTGCCTGCCTACAGGTAGTCAGAAAGTTATCTACATAATTGGGAGTACAAAGTTTATTTTATTGTAAATGTATTCTAATGTTGGACATATGGATTGTGGAGTGCCTCAGGGAAGATGTTTGGGAAGTGATCTTCCCTGGTATTAAAACATGCATGGCTTTATATGCAGATGACACAACATTGTTTGTATCTGCACAAACAGATTGCCAACTTAATTAACATTCTACATGAGGAACTGGCCTCAGTAACTAATGGATCAAAGCTAAAGAAGTAGTAATAAATGTCAAAAAAAAGTAAATGCATGGTGGTTGTTTCAAAATACCTACTGAACACAACACAGATGTTACACCTGACCTCATGAAATACGATAATAACAAGTAGATCAAGCCAAATTGTTAGGAGTAATAGTAGACTCTAGACTGTCGTAGACCAGTCAAATTATATATGATTTGCAGAAAATGGGCAGCGTGAGCATAATTAAATATTGTAGAAAAGCTTTTCCTTTGTGGTTGACCAAACAATTAGTTCAATCACTTAGTTTAATACTTTTACTTACAGACTATGCATCAGTTGTTTGGTCAAACACAAGTAAAAATTATCTACACGAGCTACGAGTAGCTCAAAATAAAGCGGCACAATAGTTTGGCATGGTTAACAGTCAAATGTAGATTATAATGTTTCCTAATAACATTTATAAGGAACATTATTATCACAAAAATACGTAAAGTGATACATAATAAATTGTCTTGTTTCTCAGATAATCATAGTTATAAAACACGTCGGTGTAACACGGTGTGCTCTGCTGTAAAACTAATCGGATGCAGCGAACTGTTTGTGACAGAGCCATGGTTGCCTGGATTTTTGTAATTAGAGAAAAGCAAAATATGTTTTCAAAAGAAGTTAAAGCTGTTTTTGTTTACACAAAAATTAATTTTGGTTAATATTAGGGCTGCCAAAATTATCGCGTTAAAGCACCTTAATTTAATTATTTCCTTAATCGCATTTAAAAAAATAACGCATTTGACGCAAGTACCGAATGCACCGCCCATGCATCCCATAATAACACTCAGAATGACACGCCCGTACGTGTGTGCGTGTGCGTGTGCGTGCGCGCGCGCGCGCGTGCGTGCGTGCGTGCGTGCGTGCGTGCGTGCGTGCGTGCGTGCTGATGACGTGCGTGCGCACGCACGTCATCAGACATTTTCATAAAACTATTGGTTGGACATTTTGTTAGCAGTCTGAGCAGGGGCAGAGACAGAGAGCATCGCAGAGCGCCTGGATGTTCTCTGCTCATTTTCAGGCCTGGAAGGGACAGTTAAAATGGCTCAGTACAGGGTTAGTTAGGGAATTAATAGTTTTGTATTCATATTTAATTGTAAAGATAATTAAATATTGTTCTATTTTTATCTCTTGAATGCTTGGTCTTATATTTGTATCAAATTCGAACACGTCTGTCTTTTTTTTTTGACAATAGTGTGTGTGTGTGTGTCGTTTTTTTTTTTTTTTTGTAATATTGTAAACATTTGTAATTAAAATGAGGGAGACCTCAGGTAGAATAGCTCCTGCAATAAGTCAGGAGCTAAAGGTGCACATTTTTGATCCTCATAGGGCAATTTACGTCAGGCGCAGTGGTCGCCGTAACAGCACCCGGGAACCCATCTGTTGTTGATGCTCGGCTTGGTCGGGACCAGAGCTGGAGAATTTAACCTAATGCATGTTTTTAGTGGTAGTGGAAACCGGAGTACCTGGAGAAAACCTACACAGCACGGGGAGAACATGCAAACTCCATTCAGAAAGGCGCTGTTAAGACCGGGATTTGAACCCAGGACCTTCTTGCTGTGAAGTGTGAGTGCTTTCCGCTCAGCCATCAGTGGCTAATGGAGCTCATGGGGCTCTCAATGTAATGTAATGTCATGTCATAGTAACTCATGATTAATCGCATATTTGTCCCTGCTGCGTTTTTGTGCTTGTGTCGATCACACTTAGGACTTGCAGCTGTTTCCAGAGTATTCAAAAGTAAACGTAGTGAATGGTTTACGGCGTTATTAATGCGATAAACTGACTGCACTCATTTCTATCTGGCATCTCGACCAGACTTTTTCAGACTTGTTAATCTGCTGTGACCGCTACATTTGCACAAATGTGGAATTCTGTGACACAATCAAAAACTTGTGTCAGTGCAGTGGTCTCTCACAGTATCACACTTCTCCTTCACCAAGACTCGAGACTCGACTCGGACTCGTGGTTTTGGGACTTGCGAGTCTCTGAGGTGATACTTCTCCATTTATAATCTGTTGTTATTGGACTTGACTTGGACTTGACTTGGACTTGACTTGGTCTTTTGTAACTGTGGTTTCTGTCTTTCAGTCTATGTTTCAGGAGCTTCTAAATGTGAGTATGTTCCAGCTTTGTCCATCTCAGTTGGAAACCTGGAGGCTCTGAATGGAACATGTTTGCTGATTCCCTGCACTTTCACTTTGGCTCCTGTTCATGAAAATAAGATACAACTGGACAAACCTGTTGTGGCCATTTGGAGTAAAACACATCCAAACTTAGGACGACCTGGAGTTAGAAAGTTCTTTGACAGTTCTGATCCCGGCCTCAGATCTTCAATGACTTTAACTGGAGACCTGCGACAGCGAAACTGCACCACTCTGTTCACTGAGATCCACACCAGTCATTCTGATAAATATTACCTCAGAATAGAAAACCAAGGGTTCAAGAGCACTGCCACCTGTGACCCGCTGCAGATACACGTCCGAGGTGAGACACTCTTCCTTAACTCTGTCCTCACTCAGTACTGAGGTAATGACTTTTTAAATGTTTGTAAAACTGAAACCGACGCAAACATACGGCTGTTTGATTTAAGGCTGTAAAACCCCTCACACTTTATACATTTTTCTAACCTCCTGAAAGACTGCTGAAGAGAGAGAGACCAGAGAGAGACCAGAGGAGACCAGAGAGAGACCAGAGAGAGACCAGAGAGAGACCAGAGGAGACCAGAGAGAGACCAGAGAGAGACTAGAGGGAGACTAGAGAGAAACTAGAGAGAAATCAGAAAGAAGAGACAATTCCCTTGCAGCATGTCTAAAAGCTCCTTGTGCAGGAGTTGTGCTATACAAATCCAGTTGCCTTGTGTCCATGTCCCGCAGTGAGAACAGTATAAAGGCCTGTCTCTGTTGCAGACAGTGAGAACAGTATAAAGGCCTGTCTCTGTTGCAGACAGTGAGAACAGTATAAAGGTCTGTCTCTGTTGCAGACAGTGAGAACAGTATAAAGGTCTGTCTCTGTTGCAGACTCTGCCTGGAGGCCCTCAGTGCAGATCTCTGGTTCTCTCAGGGAGCAGCAGACCGTGGTCATCAGCTGCTCTGCTCTCACTCCATGTCCAGACGCTCCTCCTGTTCTCAGCTGGAGCCTGCAGCAGACGCCTGCTCACAGCCTGCTGCCAAACCCTGATGGAACCGTCAACAGCATCATCCAGCAGAGCCTGCTGTTGTCTGAGGAGCACCACGGACTGGAACTGCTCTGCTCCGCCCTGTATCCAGTGAGAGGAGGATACAAGGAGGCAAAGACCACAATGACCCTCACCGTGGACCGTGAGTTATGGGAAACAGTGTATTTCCTGTGTTTGAATTATTTAATTCTCTGATTAGGTGCAGCGTGCGCAGTGATGCGGTCGCTTTATTGGACTGTCATAGTGAAGAGGGAGCTGAGCCGAAAGGCAAAGTTCTCGATTTACCGGTCAATCTTCGTTCCCTCCCTCACCTATGGTCATGAGCTTTGGGTAATGACCGAAAGAACAAGATCGCGGATAAAAGCGTCAAAATGAGCTTCCTCCGCAGAGTGGCTGCTCCCTTAGAGATCGGGTGAGGAGATATGTCACACAGGATGAGCTCGGAGAAGAGCCGCTGCTTCTGCAGGTCGAGAGGAACCAGTTGAGGTAACTCGGGCATCTGTTTCGGATGCCTCCTAGACGCCTCCCTGGGGAGGTGTTCCGGGTACGTCCCTAAGGGAGGAAACCCCGGGGAAGACCCAGGACATGCTGGAGGGACTATGTCTCTCAGCTGGCCTGGGAACGCCTTGGGGTCCCCCCGGACGAGCTGGAGGAAGTGTGTGTGGATAGGGAAGTCTGGGCGTCTCTGCGTAGACTGCTGCCCCCGCGACCTGACAACAGATGAAGGGGAAGAAAATGGATGGATAGATGGATGGATTCTCTGATCTGTGTTAGCGAATTGTCAACTTCATAAAGTCCTCCAAGATGACTGCTGTTGTGATTTAGGGCAAGACAAAAATAGTTTTCATTGAAGTGCATTTCTTTGACTTAGACAGGTGGGGAGTTAGAGTACTCTGATGATCCTAGGAACTATGTAGTTTGGGGCTTCATGTCCCTGGTCGAGGGAAAACAGGTCCGAGGTCACGGGTCAGACGAAGCCCATCATTGGATTCTCGCAAATATTATCCCTAATGTTGTCATATGTCAGTGTCAGTGACATAAAGTGACTTATTGCACAGTACAGTATCCGTGACGTTGTCTGTTATGAGGGTTCAGGGTTGCCCACCCTGGAGCCAGGCCTGGGGTTGGGGCTCAGCCCTAAAGGAAGACGTGGACCGGCTCTCCTGTGGACCCACCAACCACAAAGGTATCCATGAGGGTGGGGTGAACAGAACCGGGTGGCAGTCGAAAGCGGAGACCTCAATGACCCAGCTACCATCTGGCTCTTGCGGCATGGAACATCACCTCACTGGGGGGGAGAGCCCGTGTTCGTGGGGGAGGTTGAGAGATATCACCTAGAGATAGTCGGCCTCACCTCCACACACAGCTTAAGCTCTGTAACCCAACTTCTTGAGAGGGGTTGGATGCTTCATTTCTCTGGCATTTCTCGCGGGGAGAAGCGGCAAGCAGGGGTGGGCATACTAACTGCCACCCATCTCAACCACCACGTGTTGGAATCCTCCCCGGTGAATGAGAGGAACTTTTTCCCCATCCAACAACTTACTCTCTGTTGTGGTGGCCTACGGGCCAAAAAGCAGAGCAGTGTACCTGGCCTTCTTAGGAGTCCATTCTGAGAAGGGGTTGTAACAGCCAGTTATGTTAAATTATACTGTTGTAGAACCATTTTCCATGGAGCATGACGGTTGGTGTGTACAGCTGCTGACCTCAACTGGGGATATTGTCGGGCAGTGGAAGGAATACTTTGAGGTTCTCCTCAATCCCCCGTCACCTCCTCTATCTCAGCAGCAGAGGCTGAGGATGTTGGGGCAGATACTTCCATCTCCCTGGCTGAAGTCACCAAGGTTGTTGACAGCCCCTTTGGTGGTGAGGCTACGGGAGTGAATGAGATCCCTCTTAACTCTTGCGTCTCGAGATGTTGGAGGACTGTCTTGGAGGACACGTCTCGATATTTTCTTGAGTTTTGGGTGAGGATCAAAAGGAGATGATTGAAAATACAAGTGGAAAAAATAGCTTCCTCCGCGGAGTGGCTGGATCCTCCTTTAGAGATAGCGGGAGGTGCTCAGTCACTCGGGGGGAGCTTGAAGTAGAACCGCTGCTTCTTCACGTGGACAGGAGACAGATGAGGTGGGATGCCTCAACGGGGGGGTGTCCCGGGCATGTCCCGCCGGGAGGAGACCAAGGAAAGACCCAGGACACGTTTGAGGAACTGTGACTCACCCACACAAATATGGAAATCGATGGCGGAAACTCGCCACGACCGAGCAAGCACGACGGTGTCTCAGAAGGACACGACATAGTGGATAACTTTCTGCGCGACTTCACAGAGAAGTTATCCCCAGGGGGCTATGACACGCTTGAGCACAGCTCACTCCCTGACTTACAAGATGCCACCTCCATATTGGCATCCGAGGCTACTACGACAAAACTCCAAGGTAAGACCCTAACCCAGTGGCTAGGACGACTAGCCATAATCTCCAGAATAACCTTGCGCGACTCCGAAGCCCAGAAAGCAAGGCTTCAAGACACAGTAAGTGAACTGGAACGGCAACTAGCGGAAGCTAGGAAGTCCGCCGCGAGCCGCTTGGAACAAATCCAACAGGTAAGTAAGAACCACCAACTGGGACCGAGCATGATTCCAAGCGCGACCATGGATCTTGATCGCGCAGCGAGAATCAGGACCGCTATTTCAAACGGAACCGGCCGTGACAGTGCCTCCGGGCCACACTCCCCTCGCTCCGACCGCGGCGAACCATCGTCCGAGAGTGAACGCAGGAGCGTGGCCGAACTGGTAAGTATCATGACGGGAAAGGACCAAAATCAAGGTCAAAGGAACAAAACACAACCCAACATTAGACACATCGACCACTTCGACCCCAGACTCGACCCACCTACAAGCCAGGCGACGTACCACGGGACAGACCGCTCGCGGGCCCCCGGGGACCTCTCCGTCCATGAGAGACAACCCCCGGCCGGACCCGCTGCAACGCATCGGGACGTGAAATACGAAACGCATGGCCACCAGACCCACAGACAACATGACTACCCGACCCATGACTCTGGCCCACCTGACGTCCATACGAGACATGTTTCAGACTGCCGCCATTGGGACAAAAGGGCCCGCCCTGAACATGGCGGACAACCCTACAACGACCCCCCTGGCCCACATCAGAACATGCTACATGGACCACACGACGTACGGTGCCCCAAGTCTGGGCCGTCCGCATATGCTGCGACACAATGGCCAGTGACCCGCCATGGGAACGCCGGGGACCTCCCCAATCATGGAGGACGACCCCACGGCACCCCCCCCTGACGCACGCCAGGACTTAACCCCAGGTCAACGGTACTACCCGGACTACGGGGAGACGGCCCCCGACCTCGACAGGTCGGACTTAGCCTCCCTCCGACATGATAACCCCACACTAGAACGCCCCTTCGACGTCATGGCAAGGCAAGGCAAGGCAAGTTTATTTATATAGCACAATTCATACACAAGGCAATTCAAAGTGCTGAACAAAACAAGAAAGCATTAAAATCATAAATAATCACAGTGTAACACTCAGCCCCTCGGAGCGCGCACTACAAAATACACCGAGGTAACTGTGACGCTTTATACCCGCTGTGATTGACCTAACGCTGATCAAAGAAAAACAACCACTCATTAATCTGCTGTGTGTAACGTGTACTCCATTTACTCAGTACTCAGTCCAAAACAAGCAATAATCATAAACAATATAAAAGACTTAGTCCTCCCTGCGCCCACCGTATGCCCCACTGTCAAACCTGGTGACGAGTACGTGGCTCCGGTGATAGTCAGTGTAGTTCTAAAGGCAAATCCAAGAGTTGACAAAACGATGTAGGTAATCCAAACAGAACGGGAAAGTAATCCAACTGGGAAAGTAATCCAAACGTTCAGAGTGTGGGCAGAGCGCAGTGAGTGAGTGCGCTCTCCCTCTCCAGCGTATAAAGTTCATAAACAAAACGCGCACAGGCCGTGCGTGAGCGGCAACCGGGCTCTCCTGCCGGGTCCGTCCCGAGGGTCTGTACAGTCCGCTACAATAATCCCCCCACAGATCTCCGACTCAAGTCTCTCGTGGTCTCCTCGAGCCGTGTCCAAAACCAAAAGCTCCCTCGTCTCTCTCCCGCGCACCTGATGGCAGGTCTCTGATGAGCGCTCCCTCCCGGGACACGCCCCCCCCAGTTCATTCACAAAACAGACCTGTCCCATTAGGCCCAAAACATAAACAAAGATACCTAAACCCCCATTAACACATTTTAAACATTTGTGGCTATGCTACAGAGTCCCCCCCTCCAGCCAGAGGCTACTAGTTGACCATATAACACATTTTAAGATTCACCACATTGACCACGTCCTGCTTATTGGGCAACTCCTCCCATTTGACCAGATAGTTCACAGGCCCCAACCTCCTGACTATGGAGGCTGGCCCGTCCCATCTTGGAGCTAACTTGGCAGAGAACTTCTCACTAGCCTTGGAGAGTGGATGCGCCCGAACCCAGACTTTGTCACCTGCCTCAAACTGCACCTCTTTCCTTCGAGAGTTGTAGTATTTAGCCTGGCGAACCTGGTGTACCCCCATCCTTTTCCTTACCTCTTCCCCTAGTTTTTGTTGTCGCTCAACCGCATCATAAGAGTCTTTTTGCTCAGGGCTGGGTGGTTTGTGAATGAGTCTTTGTAACGGACCATGAAGCCGCCGACCCAGAGCCAGCTCTGCCGGAGTCCTGCCAGTAGTTTCTTGCTGAGCAGTGTTGATAGCGAAACGAATCTCTGGTAGCCACTGGTCCCACATCTCATGGGAGGGCCCTACGAAGGATGCGATCATGGTTTTGATGGTCCGATTGAACCGTTCAGTGAGGTTAGTTTGAGGGTGGTAACTGGTGGTGAGTTTCTGTATCACCCCCCATGCTTTGCAGAGGTCAGTCAAGAGGCCAGCAGTAAATTGTGGACCTCGGTCCGAGACGAGAAATTTGGGAACCCCCCAACGAGTGAAGATCTCCTCTCGCAGGATCTTAATGATACGGGGAGTTTTGCTATCACGTAGTGGGAATACCTCCACCCATTTTGAATAGTAATCAACCACCACCACCAGGTAACAGTTTCCCTTTTTGCTTCGGGGAAATGGGCCCATCAGGTCGATGCCCAGCATCTCTCCTGGAGCAGTCACCTGTGTGGACTGGAGATATCCATGCGGTTTGGTGTTCTCTGGTTTATAACGCTGGCAGCTCTCACAGGACTTTGTGTGTTCCCATACATCTTTGCGTACAGTAGGCCACCAGGCAACCTCCAACACCCTCAGTAGGGTCTTCAGCCGTCCTAGATGCCCACCTAGAGGGTTATCATGGAAATACTGGAGGAACTCTGGGGCTAGGACTTGAGGGACGACAAGCTGGTACTTTTCTCCACCGTCTATTGGAACCTGGCGATAGATCACACCTTGGTGGTTAACAAAAGTGATCCGGTTGGGTTTGGCCTGTCCTGCTTTATTGAGTGTCAGGTCATGGATAAACGGGTCTTGTGTCTGTGCTTTGGCAATCTCGTCTAAGGTGGTTGGCAGGTTTTTGCTGTGTTTCCATCCAGCGAGTGCTAAACAGTGAGTGTTCTGGGATTGTTTCTCACAGGATCGTGACAGTGCGTCTGGTGCAGTGTTTGAGGCACCCTTTGCGATAGTGCACTCTGAAGGTGAACTGTTGCAATCGCAGGATCCAGCGTGTCAGACGGGAAGAAGTTTTTGGGCAATTGAAAGCCCAGGCCAGAGCAGCATGGTCAGTGAAGACATCGAAATGGATGCCCTCCAGATAGTGCCTCCACTTCTCTATGGCCCATACCACTGCCAGGCACTCCTTCTCTGATGTAGAATAGTTCTTTTCAGGGCCTCGAAGCATCCGTGAAGCATAGGCTACCACCCTCTCTCCCTCAGGAAGGGGCTGTGAGAGTATGGCTCCCAGCCCAGCCTCACTGGCATCCGTGTGAACTTGGAATGGCAGATTTTGGTTTGGTTGTGCCAGAACAGGTGGGTTGTTGAGAGCCTGCTTGAGGGCCGTGAAACTGGCTTGGCATTCAGAAGTCCATTTCCATTCCACCCCCTTCTTCTTGAGATGGTTCAATAGGGCACTGTCCGGTTTCCGAAATGTGCTAAAAATAGCTCAGATGACTGCGCATGCGCGCATGTTTCGGACAAACATTGTGTACGACTCGTTGAGTTCTACTGTGTTCTCCTCATACGCGTGTGTATTTATTTGGGCTAAATCATTGAATCATGGTGACAACAAAACACTGCAGTTATGGTGCTTGTCGGAGCGATTTCAGATACTCTGAAAAGGACTATATGAAAGTAACATTCAACCCGTTCGTTAAACCACAACATCGGACCAGACCAGGACCAGACCAGGACCAGATCAGACCAGGTGGGTGCTTGTGGTCGGCAGAATTTCTCTCATGAAAAGGTTAAAAAGGGCACATGTTTTTTCAAAACACTTCGCTGGACCAACTGTGGAGCATCCAGATCCAGTCCTAGCTACGTTTAGCTGGGACTGGATCTGGACCGCTGTATCAGGTCCGTCTGAGCTCTTCTGAATGTAGTTAGCACAAACTTTCTCTTTACACCATTTACCCCCATCAATCCATATTAGTATTGTTTGTCCTAATCCAGAAAGTATACAATTCTCACACCTGAAGAAAGATGAGAGGGATTTTTTTCAACTTTGTGTCTGCTTATTATACGGCTTTGTACCAATTGAACACACAAAATAAACGTCATTCACTACTCATGCCGAAAGGTTTATTTAATGAGTGCAAAGAAAATAGTTCCCAAAGGTTTTCCCGTGGCAGGCGAGTAACAGTGAGGATAGTTAACCTAAAAGCGATCGCTTTAGTCGCATTAAAAAAGTATTTTTGTCATGAAAACCTGAACAGTTAATTCTGAAAACCTCCGTGCACTTGTGTTATGAATGTGTATAATGTATTCTCCCATTAACATTTAAATGTGTTGATTGATTGTCATTTGCGTTTACTGAGTGTGGCTAGCTCTGATAGTTTCTCTCAGAGACAGTGGCGTAACCCGTTGTGATCATGGATTTATTATAATATCAGCTGACTGTAGCTAACTAATGATCAAACTAATTACAAAGTGGATAGTGCAAAAACAACTTGATAAATGGAAGTTAATCACAGCAAAACAAACAAAGAAGGCGCTAGCATTGCAATTTAAATGACTAGATAATGTTAGCATAATCCTCACCATTACCTTTTTATCAAATCAAACTTTCTACCAGTTACTGGAAGACCACGACATTCAAGCCAACGTTATAATTGGTCTACACTATGATCCCTGATGGTTTGATGGTGGAATTTTGCCCCTGGTATATCATTTTCGTCTAAAGTGACAAGTGGTATTTGATTCATTTCGGCAGTGTTTGTCCGAAACATGTGGGCGGGAGTTGACAGGCGGCGGGGGCGTGTCTTAGTGACGTCATTTAGATAGTTCGCTATGGGGCGGCCATGTCCGCGAAGCCCAGAATGAATTTGTGGTACCAGCCCGCGAGCCCCAGAAAACGCTGCAGTTCTTTAATGTCCTGTGGCACGGGGAACTCTGACACTGCTTTGGTTTTGGATGGATCCACCTCCACACCCCGAGAAGACACGATATGTCCCAAGAACTTTAGTTCTCTCTTGAAGAACTGACACTTCTTCATGTTCAGGCTGAGATTGGCTGCCTGTAGCTTTTGGAAGACAGAGTTCAGGTCTCTAGAATGTTGTTCACGGGACGTAGAGTATACAATGATATCGTCAATGTAAACAAAGCACATCCTGCCTCTCAGCTCTCCCAACACCTTCTCCATCAATCTTTGAAAGGTGGCTGCCGCGTTCCGCAAACCGAAGGGCATGCGTTTGAACTGGAAGAGTCCCAGAGTTGTGATGAAAGCTGTCTTTTGTTTGCTGTTTTCATCCATGGCTATCTGCCAATACCCCGACTGTAGGTCCAAGGCGCTGAACCATGTCGCACCCTCTAGTGACTCGAGGATCTCATGGATGATTGGCATGGGGTAAGCGTCTGGGAGGGTTTTAGCATTAACCTTGCGAAAGTCTATACAGAATCGCTCCCGGCCATCAGGACGATCGACCATGACCACGGGTGAGGACCAAGATGACTGAGATGGCTCTATGATGTCCTCGTCCAGCATTTTCTCGACATGCTCTTCAATGATTCTCTTTTTGAGGGGAGATACCCTGTAAGCTCGAGATTTAACTGGCACCTCATCCTGGGTGTAAATTGTGTGCTTTTCCACTGTGGTCTTGCCGAGCACACTGGAAGTCACTGTGGGCCAGGCATTAATGAGTTGAGAAAGTTCATTGGGCTGGTCGACAGAGACAGAGTTCATCATGAGCGGATACGAGGTCCAACATGGCAGGAATCTGCCCGGTTGGGGTGCGTAATATAAATGCACCCTCGGAACAGTTCTCGTCCATGGACCCGGTCTTGTGGGCGGCAGAAGGAAGGGATGGAAAACATAACCATTTGCCGTTTGTAATCCATAAACGCGTTTAGCCAGGTCTAGGATAACCCCAGCATCAGTCAGAAAATCCAGTCCGATTATCATGGGAAAAGCGAGATGTCTGTCGTCCATAACATGCGCCTCGACACTCAGCTTTCGACCATGCCAGTCCAGTCCGAAGCGTTGTTTTCCCAGGGCAACATGCGCGGTTCCATCCGCCATGACAAACCTCTGGTCCTCTGATGGAATCAAGTCTCTTGAGGTGCCATGGAGGTTCCTCCATAGACCCTCTCGCATGAGCGTGTAGGTACTTCCGGTATCCACCACAGCCACTCCCTGGACATTGCATATGGTAAGAGGAACCAACAGCAGCTCTGCTCTCTGCATTTGGGGCGGTGGAGGTTGGGTGACAACTGCATTGAATTTATTCCCACCTCTTTTTTCTAGGGCCCTTTTCCCAGTTCCCTCGGTGGAGGCATGCACTTTCTGCCAATAGCCTTTAGCGCTACCACAGTCTTTCTCCACCATGGACCCCACTTTCACCAGGTCTGTGACCGTATGGACAGTTCCTCTCAAACACCCCGCTACTTTTGGATTTGTGTTGTTAAGTATGCGTCTCACGATTTCTTCCTCGGGCATATCCGGTTTCCATTTGAGACACAGGGCCTGGTAATCATAAGCAAAGTCCCGCAGACGTTGGTCGGGCTGCTGCACCAGCTCCCTCAGCTTTTCCTCCACTTCCGCCATATAGTCCGTGGGAAGGAATGCGTTCAAAAATGTCTCTTTAAACATACTCCAATCAAGCACCTGGCCTTTTGCAGCTTTCCACCAGCTTAGCGCAGGTCCCCTCAACACGGAGGATAATGTCCCCATCAGTTCTGGTACCGAGAGTGGGCGTAACTCCAAAAAGTTCTCTGCTTGTTCCACAAAACTCAACACGTCCGCGGTTTCACAACTAGGTCCAAATGTGGGGAAATCCAAACGGACTGGAGGCTTGAAGTAGAACGGGGATACACCAGGCATACTAAAGGTGGCATTAAGGGGAGGGGGACCACCCATGTCAGTGGATACAGCAATGGTTCTCTGATTAATAGGGGTACTAGTGGGACGCAAAGTACTAATCTCTCTTTGCCACTTCTCATCCCTCCTCTTTAAACAGCTAACCATGTTCTTATCTAACACCTCTATCTTGTCCTGGAATTCCTGTTCCATTTTTGCCAAAGCCCTTTCAACACTCTCCCTAAAGGATGTTTCTCTGTTGAGAGAACTAGACACAGACTCTCTGTGAGTAGTCTCCAGAGCTCCTAGGTGACATTCCAAAACCCTCATTCTGTTCTGCATACTGTCCCAGTCAGTCTGGGAAATGTCCACTCTATTCTCCCTCTGCACCACTACAGGAGTAAGAGGCTCCAACAGCCCTCTCCCAAGAGCTCCCAAAGCCTCCTCCCCATTCTGACTAGTATGGTCGGAATTTTCCTCATTAACTCTGTCCTGTGAGTGAGCCCGTTCTATTCTGTCATCTCCATTCTGACTGACGTCTCCATCATGAAGATACAGTGAGTCTAACAGTGACTCGATCTCCCCCGTAGGATTTCTGCGAGCTACGAACGGCCCTGCGGTAAAGTCTGGGTTGTCCTGATCTGCGCTCTCCTGATCCCCCATGTCAATGTAACACACCCACACACACACCCGAGTGGTATATATATATAAAAAAACAAGCGTTTACAAATGTACAAATCACAGACAAAATCACAAGTCCTCGTACGGGCCACCATATGTAACACTCAGCCCCTCGGAGCGCGCACTACAAAATACATCGAGGTAACTGTGACGCTTTATACCCGCTGTGATTGACCTAACGCTGATCAAAGAAAAACAACCACTCATTAATCTGCTGTGTGTAACGTGTACTCCATTTACTCAGTACTCAGTCCAAAACAAGCAATAATCATAAACAATATAAAAGACTTAGTCCTCCCTGCGCCCACCGTATGCCCCACTGTCAAACCTGGTGACGAGTACGTGGCTCCGGTGATAGTCAGTGTAGTTCTAAAGGCAAATCCAAGAGTTGACAAAACGATGTAGGTAATCCAAACAGAACGGGAAAGTAATCCAACTGGGAAAGTAATCCAAACGTTCAGAGTGTGGGCAGAGCGCAGTGAGTGAGTGCGCTCTCCCTCTCCAGCGTATAAAGTTCATAAACAAAACGCGCACAGGCCGTGCGTGAGCGGCAACCGGGCTCTCCTGCCGGGTCCGTCCCGAGGGTCTGTACAGTCCGCTACAATAATCCCCCCACAGATCTCCGACTCAAGTCTCTCGTGGTCTCCTCGAGCCGTGTCCAAAACCAAAAGCTCCCTCGTCTCTCTCCCGCGCACCTGATGGCAGGTCTCTGATGAGCGCTCCCTCCCGGGACACGCCCCCCCAGTTCATTCACAAAACAGACCTGTCCCATTAGGCCCAAAACATAAACAAAGATACCTAAACCCCCATTAACACATTTTAAACATTTGTGGCTATGCTACAACAGAACATTAAAAAGAAAGCTAAAAATATAAAATCCCTCAGTTGTATGCACAGCTAAACAGAACTGTCTTTAACCTGGTTTTAAACATTGTCAGAGAGGAGGCCTGTCTCACATCTTCAGGAAGACTGTTCCAGATTTTAGCAGCATGAATCTGAAAAGCAGCCTCCCCATGTTTAGTTCTGACTCTGGGCACTAACAGGAGTCCAGTCCCTGTGCTCCTCAGAGTCCGGGCTGGTTCATATGGGACTAACATGTCACTAATCTATTTTGGTGCGAGGCTATGGAGAGACTTGTACACAAGCAGAGCTGTTTTAAAGTCTATTCTCTGAGCCACAGGAAGCCAGTGCAGAGACCTGAGAACTGGACTAATGTGGTCGTACTTCCTGGTTCTAGTCAGGACTCGAGCTGCTGCATTTTGAATGTACTGCAGCTGTTTTACAGCCTGTTTGGACAGACCTGTGAGCAGGCCATTGCAGTAGTCTAACCTACTGGAGACAAATGCATGGATAAGAATCTCCAGGTCTGCTTTAGACACTATGTTTTTGATCCTGGCAATGTTTTTTAGATGGTAAAAAGCTGCTGATGTTACTGATTTGATGTGGCTATTAAAATTTAAGTCTGAGTCCAGTATTACCCCTAGATTTCTGACCTTGTTTGAAGGTTTTAGGGAGAGAGACTGTAGGTGACAGATGACGCTCTCTCTTTGTTTCCGGGGACCAAAGACAATCATTTCAGTTTTGTCTGCGTTTAGCTGAAGGAAGTTGTTTTGCATCCACTCACTGATCTGTTGGATACAGTGAAGGAGTGAGTCCACTGGTCCATGTTCTACTGCAGTCAGTGAGACATAGATCTGAGTGTTGTCTGCATAGTTGTGATAGGACACTTTGTTTCTGCGTATTAACTGACCTAACGGCAGCATGTAGAGATTGAACAGAAGAGGTCCCAGGATCGACCCCTGTGGGACTCCACAGGTCAGGGCCATATGATCTGAGACACAGTTTCCAATCTCCACAAAGTACTTCCTGTCCTCAAGGTAAGACCCAAACCAACTTAGGGCGGTGCCAGTGACGCCAACCCAGTCCTCTAGTCTCTGTAAGAGGATCTCATGGTCGACGGTGTCAAAGGCAGCACTTAGATCTAACAAGATTAAGATTGAGACTTTGCCTGCGTCAGTGTTCAGCCGGATATCGTTTGTAACCTTAACGAGAGCAGTCTCAGTGCTGTGGTGGGGTCTAAAGCCGGACTGAAACATATCAAATGAGTTGTTGATTATAAGAAATCTAGTAAGCTGTAGGTAGACAACTTTCTCAAGGACTTTCCCCATAAATGGCAGATTTGAGATGGGTCGATAGTTGTTAAGTACCGTAGCATCGAGACTGCTCTTTTTTAGCAGGGGCCTGATGACTGCAGTTTTCAGGGCCTTTGGGAATATTCCAGAATGAAGGGACATGTTTACTATCTGTGTGAGTGAAGGTAACAGACTGCTCAGAACAGACTTCAGAAATCTAGTGGGTAGTACATCCAAGCTGCATGTGGAGAAGCTCAAACTGGAGATTATCTCTTGGACAGTTTTATCATTTCATCAGGTGCAAAGTGAGTTAGCTCAGAGAGCCTTTCTGGCTGTTGGATGATTATCTGTGGATTGGAGACAATGGCGTTTTTGATGCCTTGGACTTTGTCATTGAAAAAATTAGCAAACTCATTGCATTTACGTTTGGAAGTAAGCTCTAATGGCATTTGAACAGGGGGGTTTGTTAATCTATTAACTGTTGAGAACAGAACACGCAGATTGTTGCTGCAGCCTTCAATCATTTCAGAAAAATACCTTTCTCTCGTACTACGTAGCACCCGGTTAAACTCGCACAACTTATCTTTGAAGATCTCGTAATCAACCTGGAGGTTGGACTTGCGCCACTTCCGCTCGGCCCTCCGGCACTTTCTCTTTTGTGCCCTGACCGAGTCTGCTTTAGCCCACGGCGCCTTCTGCTTATTTTTCACTATTTTAACCTTCACAGGGGCAACGGTATCCAGAACATTCAGAACACTAGAGGTGACAGAGTTAAATAGTTCATCTACAGTAGAATACGATGCATTCTCAAAGTTTATCATTCCCATAAATAGTTCACTCGTATTTTCATTTATGCGCCTTCTTCGAACAGTTGCAGAGTCCAGTGGTGGTTTGTTAGTGAAACACATGTCAAAAAAAACACAGAAATGATCCGAAAGAGCAACATCGACCACGTTTACATTTGAAATATTCACCCCCTTAGTAACTAACAGATCTAGAGTGTGCCCTCTGCTGTGGGTGGGGCCACTTACGTGCTGAGTGAGATCGAAGGATTCAATTACAGAACTCAGCTCATTTGCATTTCTGTCATCAACATTATCCACATGAATATTAAAATCACCTGTAATAACTAAACTATCAAAATCTGTGCATACAACTGAAAGCAACTCGGTAAAATTCTCAATAAAACTGTGACATGACTGTGGTGGCTTGTATAGGACAACGAAGAGTATTGGAGGAGATTGTTTTTGTTGTATTTTAAAAGACACATATTCAAATGATCAAAACTTCCCAAGAAACATTCTATGGGAGACAAAGTGGTCTCTAAAAATGGCAGCTAAGCCTCCTCCTTTTTTGTTTTCCCGTATTTCAGATTCAAACTTGAAATTTGGTGGTGATGCTTCTATTAAAACTGCATTTTCAGAATTTTGGTCAAGCCAAGTTTCAGCCATGAACATAAGATCAAGATTATGAGAACAAATAAAATTATTGATTAAAAAAGACTTGTTACAAAGAGATCTGACATTAAGCGTAGCAAGTTTCAAAGTTTCAGTATCAGCGGTTGCGGTCGGCTGATTCTTACACGGAACAAGAATTAGATTTTCCAGATTAGACTGATTAACTCCAGATGTTTTTCTGTAATGTATTCTTTGTGTTATCACTAAGGGAATGGCACAGGTGGCTTCATGACAGGGCCCCAGCTGGGTCTCTCCTCTAACTAGACTGCCAGTGGCTGCGAAGCAGAGACCCTGTGCATCCTAGTGTTTAGAGAAAAGAGGGGAAGGCAGGGGAGGAGGATGGAGAGGTGGGTGGCTTTTGGGTGTTGAACGAGGGGGGCAGGGAGGTGGAGGGTAAGTAAGTAAGTAAGTAAGTTAGTAAGTTTTTATTTATATACCGCCTTTTCACTGCAGATCTGAGTCTCAAAGCGGTTTACAATTGTTAATTTTGGGCATTTGTCTCTCACTCCACACAGAGATGGGAGCGGGGCCCGTACAGGAGGCGCATGCCAGAACTATTGGACATATTTTTAGTGGTAGGGGAAACCGGAGTACCCGGAGGAAACCTACGCAGACACGGGGAGAACATGCAAACTCCACTCAGAAAGGCCCTGGTCCGGCCGGGATTTGGTGAATAGGAAACCCTAGGTGGTTTTGGAGGTACATATGGGGAGTGGTTTAGCATGTTGGACAGGACTCTAGATCGAGCTAATATGGGTGTGAGAGGAATAGTCTTCATGGCCGATTTTATTAGCCCTGCAGAGTGTTCAGGTAGGTCTAACAGTGAAGGCGGGGATGAAAAACAAAGGGAGGTGTCCCCATTCTCTCTTGATGGAGTGGACGTGGCAGGGGGGACCCAAGACAGGTCCATGGGAGGTGGCGAGGGAGTCTTTGATGGAGGGGCAGGTGGTTGAGGAAACCCCAGCACAGGCCTGTCTGCTGTAGGCTGGGGTGAGGATGGGGGCTTCCGAGGCGCTGTAGATGAAGAAGGCGTGGCTGCTTTGGAGCAGGCTGGGGATGAGGATGTTGGTGGTGATGGTCGTGCTGCTGGTGCTGCTACTGGTGATGATGCAGCTGCTGCTGGTGATGATGCAGCTGCATCTGATGACAGTGGAGGTGTTGAGATCCTTTGAGACGGTGATGGTGTTGAGATCCTTTGAGGCGGTGATGGAGTTGAGATCCTTCGAGGTGGTGGTGGTGTTGAGATCCTTCGAGGTGGTGGAGGTGCAGAGACTTTTGGAGTTGGCTTCCTCCCTTTCGATGGCTGCACGCGCTGCGCAGGCTGAGGTCTCAGGGCAAAAGAAAGGTTATCCATCAACACTTTTACTCCGTAAGTGTTCAGATGTGGCCCTTTCCCTTCAAAAAGCTCATGCCTATTCCAGAACAGATTAAAATTCTCAATGAAGGCAAGTCCTCTGCGTGCACATTCGCTGAGTAGGAAAGTATTTAGCTGATACAGACGACTAAATTTCATTTGCTTCCCGTCCACATTTGGTAGTGGGCCACTGATAACGATTGTTGTGTCCATTTTAGCAAGGTCGTCCAATAAGAGAGAGTAATCCCGTTTCAACTTTTCACTTGTGTTGTCATAGACGTCTACTGCCCCCACGTGGATCAACAATCTATTTACCCTGCCGGTCTCAGACAGAAGCCTCGGAGCCAACCGCCTTATCTCATCCACTTTGGCAGAGTGTACTGAGTGAACCTTGAGATTACGCATGTTTACATGTCTTATCGCCGAATCCCCGATAAAGAGCGACTCAGCTGCATTTGACCTTGACTGAGACTGAGACTGGGACTGAGAGGCTACTGCTGATTCATCTTCCAAAAGTGGTGAAAAGCGGTTTCTTGTAATTAAAGATTTTTGCTGTGGCATTATGACACTCTTGTTATCATTAGCTTTGCCTTGTTTGGGCTTGGCACCATATGTGTTCCAACAATTGTCTCTGTTGATTTTGGGAAATGAAATAGCGTCATCATAACTTACGTTCTGTCCATTTGGTCCATTTCCTTTCACTGGTATTGTTGTGTTCAACCCCAATTCTGATTCAAGCACAAACATTCGGTCTTGAAGAAGTTTTAGCTCCTGTTTGAGTGAAAAACAGCCGTCGCAAAGTTTTGTTCTTTTTTCCCGTCCTCCCGACATGCTGTAAGTTAGGTAAATTCCACAAGTCTTGTGTTGAAGTTTGTAAAAAGGAGTAATCCGTGTTTTGTGGAATAAAAATGTAAGCAAAAATGATTAAAGGAGATAAAAAAGCAGCAAGCGAGGAGCAGCAAGAGAATGCGACTGCTCTGTCCAGAGCAGGAAGTAACATTCCGTCGTGTCGACGCTCGGAATCTCCGGCCGTGATACAGACATACTGCCGATGTAGGACCACCTCCAGGTCAAAAACCAAGTATGGTATTACACCTTGGCACATTCCCCAGGACACGTGGGGACCGGCCACACCAGACTACGCCGGAAATCGCTACCCCGCTGGTCGGGACCATACAGGGTGGGAAACAAACTCTCAACCGCAGTGCACCAGATCGAGGTCACAAAAGGTAGAGAGCCCACCCTCAGATGGGCCCGTTACAGCCAAACCAAACCACACAAACAAAGCACCATGGGACAAGCAGGGCACACTACAAACCCCAGTTAGGAACACACCACGTGACCTCAAACACTATTAGTCCAGCACCCACTAACACTCTTCCCGGCTGCACTAATCGAGTCTCTCTTTTCTCTCTCTGTCTAACCCCTAACAGTTGTTTCATGCCTTGCAGAACATGTGGCCCACTTTCCTTCTCATGCTGACCTGCATACTGTGCCTCGACACCCCAGAAATTATTGAGACCGGACCAGCCTCCGGGATCGTTTTAAAGGAACAACCCGGGCTCCTCATCACGGACGTCCGACTCCACACACAGCGAATCTTTGTCAGGCTCAATCCTAGTGAAGTCTGCCGCAAGAACCTGCCCTCGAAAGTCACACTCAAAGATTGGGCAGGTGCACGCTGGACCCAGACGGTTGTGGAGCACGCTGGGGCAGACATACAACACATGCCGACACAACTAGAGAAGTTCACGATCACTAGGACAGAGCTCAGCGACCCTCGCCCCAGACCCAAACGACTTATTGGGGCTCTCCTCGGCGCGGCGTCTGCCCTGGGCACCCTCCTTAGCCTGGGGATGTCCACGGTAAACGCCATTAGCCTATCTTCCCTCAGACGCCACCAACAAGAAATGGTCTCTGAACTCGAGGATGTCAAAACCAGACTTGACCAACAACAGAACGACGTGGTGACCTTGGGAAAGTCCCTGAAAGGAACCCTGCTAGTACTTAACACGCACGAGGTTGCGATTAAACGCACCTCCGCTGCGGTCAATCAACTCTTAGGACGTTCTCCAACTAGACTACGCCCATACTCAGCTGACCACCCAACTGATGGAGGACATGCTACGTCACCTCAGTTCCTCGATCGAAAACCTAGCCATGGGCTGTATCCCGCCATACCTCGTGCCGCTATCGTTAGTTGAGGACATTCTGGCCGTAGCCATGGCCTTCGTCCTAAATAGACGGGTTAGACGACTCCGCGATAGCTTTAACAGGTGCACGGAGGCAATGACGAGACAGATCCGTAAACGACCAAACCGGGCCGACAGCGCCGTCGAGCGTGGCAATTTAGGTCGGCGCCCCCAAGTCAACGAATCAGAGTACGAGGACCTCCAAAGCCACCCACTCGAGACGGTCACTCTTTCTATCACAGAAGGTGAACCAAGGGCCTAAAACCCCACTAAGAGTCACCAGCTCAGATCCAAACATATCTACCTCGATACCTAATCAGTCTCCTAGACAATCATACCTGTCATCCCCGTTTATATAAAGGAAATTCCCCCCGTAATTAAAGCCCCACTTGCTACGTCATATATTCTTGTAACCCTTATACTCCCCTTTTAGAACGAGCAAGATGGGAACCCCTCGCCATTGAGTGCCTTAATGACGCTCCTACCCGCTGCCAAGACAGCCACCCTTTTTGATTTTTGAAGTTTCATATTTTTGTATCCTAGTCCCCTAAAATAGAAACTCCTGCTAATCTCTTGGCTTGGAACTTTGAGTCTTCCAGACCAAGAGACCCAGGAGTCAGGCGCACCGGCCCAAACCCTAGAGTTCGTGGCCGTAGCTCACTCCCTGAATCCCCTGATCCCGGTTAGAACTAGCCTGTAGGGCCAGGACTCGCCTTACAGAAACCCGGCCTCGACAAACCAAGCCAGAGGCCCGAGACCCAACCGCCACGAGCCTGGTCCCAGTTAGGCGCTTGCGAATTACTGAGTCACATTAAGGCGAGAATGTTGTAGCATGTCACCACAAATCACGCACTAACACCCGAACAGGCGAGACGACCGACTGAGGACACCCACCCGGCATATCCGACATGACATGCACCTTGTCGGAAGGTGCATCTCTGCCGTGGGGGGGGTATGTAAGGTGAGAAAAAGGGCAAGCGCCAGTCGGGCGTGAATAGCAGACCCTTTTCGTAAACATGCCCCTCCCGAGCTCCTGAGACTTCAAAGAAACTACGGGTTCAATGGAAGGCTAACATTTGCCAGGAACACTGCAAGAAGACCCAGGGGGGGCAATAAAACAGCAGAACAAACATCTGTGTGCCCTTCTGCCTGACAGAGATCTGGTATCATTCACCCACTATCGCCCACGGGACATTCCGCAACCTGAGACTCACCCACGGCGTTCTGGTGCCCCCCAGTGGACACTGAACACTATCACACCGGGCACGGACATTTTGTAGACCAGCCCCGGACTCAGTATTATCCCGATAAGTCTGTACCGTGCCCTACATGTGTGTATCATTGTAAAGTAATGAAATGCGGTGTGTGTTTGTACATGTGTTATGATCGTCTGTATTAATCTTGCGTGTTTCCATTGTAACCTGTCTGTTGTGGGGGGGTTGTCCAGGGAGACGCACAAGGATGACGTCACAGACGCGCCCCCTTTGACCACAACAAAACCAGTCTGCCAACCTACAGACAGCCTCTTGGTTTTCCCCGAAATCACTATTGCAACCCTCCTGCCCTTTTCGTCCAGCGGTATGGGTCTTCTACTCCGGCCGCGCCTGCACGCATTGGGCCTTCCACTCCGAATACAGACCTCCTTCCTGGCTCGGGATTGTATGAACTGTTCCACCACCAGCCTCTTTCTGGCTCTGGACCAACGCCGGCAGCTCATTCCGGACTGAGTTGTATATGCACGGACCCAAAGTTGGACTGCATTCGCTGGCTTCGTATCTCCCGCCTGCCCGGACAAAAGAGACCACGTGGATGAGAACATCGCCTCCATCCTATTCTTCATCCTCATCCTTCCAGCTCCATCCTCCACCATCATCTTTCCATCGCCCACCTCCCTTGGACTGCACAAAGTAAGACTGTTCTTTGTTGGAAGTGTGATTCGAATGAGATGCATACAACTTCTGTTTAATGTGACCAGAAATCCTTTTCGTTATATTTTCTATCTTCATTTTTGTAGTCAATAAACCCACGTTAAACTTTAACTCAATCATTTAAGCGTCGTGTTTTTAAATCTCGGATATCACTGGCCGATATACGCATTCACTACCTATTAGATTATAAGACTGATTCGAGGCAAATTAGTTGGATCTGTGCAGAAGTTTTAACTCTGCTGGTGCCCAAAAATTAAAAGCAGATCCCCCACTCGAATAGAACGGCCAGACTCTGATTTGGAGACTAGCCGCACTATTCTTCTCTTACAATTTATAGCTTACTACATTATTCTTACCCTACAACTGAAACTGTCCTTTTACATTCTAATGGCAGATGTTGCAGATGTTGCAGACGTCCACTTGAGTCTTTACACCGTCCTGAAGATAATCGGGATTGTTGGTCTTTGCTGCGCTCTGCTCTTCGTTGAGTGGTGAGAACATTTCCTCCAAAAAAGTTCCCAACTCAGATCTTTACTCTGATGAGATTCTGCATGTGTTGCAGCTTCTTTAAGACCAGAGCGACCCAACGTCAACAGGTGAATACTGCTTGTTTTTAAGTCCTCGTTCTACAGACTGAATCCTGATCTCCAGCCCGTACATCCATGGGAGTGGATCCCTCTCTCGATATGGATCTCCCCGAGGTTTCTCACTTTTTTGAGTGGTTCTTTGTTGATGCAGGAGGGTCTAATGGCAGTGATGATCCAGGACATTTACGGACATTTATGGACAGTGGTCATCCCGCCCGAATTGTTTGATTCTCTGATTTGCTGTTGGTGAATCGACAACTGTGTAGAGTCCCCCGACACCACTGCTGTTGTGATTTAGGGCGATACACAAGTACATTGAATTGAGTTGGTAGAGTGAGTGTCTCTGAGCTGAAGGTCAGGACTTAAACCTGGTTGGTCAACTGAGCCACAGGTCGAGCAGGTGCGACTCCAGCTGTGATTACTGCCCAGTGTCTTTGGGCAAGGCACTTAACCAGTGTCTTTTGCTGCATGAATGTGTGTGGGTGGTTCTTTGAGGGTGCTGAAAAGGTAGTATGGATGTTTTATAAAGCTAAAGTTGAACTCATCATTATGCCAGTGTGCAGGACTCAGTGATTTTCCACTTCATGTTTTGGTCTGAAGACCGGAGCTACTTGCGCTATGGCCATTGCTGATTGGTCTGTTTTTGATGCCTCCATATTCCTCCATGCTTTGAAATCCATGTCTGTGTCTCGTCTTTACCGTCGACAATAAAACATGTCTTCTGTATGCGACACGATCCCAGATTGATCTGCAACTTGTCTCATTTTCGACAGTAGAAAAGCACGATATAAAAGTGACCCGTTCATTTATTTGCGATAAGACTCAAACACGCTAGCAGCAAAAAGAAGATTGGATTTGGTAGAACTGTGAAGTAGCTGTGTTTTACTGATTTTCCCCCCCGGGTTTTTCATTAAAATGGAAAAGTAAACATTCTTATGTGTGCCCATAAATAAAACACAGGCACAGACCCTCAAGAGGGGCCTCAGCCGCTTTTGCTTCGGGCCTCCAGAAGTCTAGGAATGGCTCTGGCCAGGGCACCCTTAGAAAAGTTTCTGAATACAACATTAGTGCATGATATAATTGATATCTGAAATCTTTGGTCTGAAATGTGTTTTTGTGTTTTCCACAGAGGAGCGAGGAGGCCGACTACGTCAACTGTGTGGAAGAAAGTCAAGTCTAATACACACTATTGACACGCAAACACATCCCTGAGCTTTACGAGGCCTTCAGCCCCTGTCTTCAGAAGCGTCTTAAATGTAGAGGAGACTGAAAACAACAGTGGGGACAAAGACAAACCTTGAGGTGAACCTGAAGCTCAAACTGTGAATGTTAATAAAATCTATTGTTTCTGTGACAAACCCTTTTATATGAGCGTATATCACGGCCTTTTTGTCTGTTTGAATCATAGACTGTATAGACGCACAATGCTAACTCGCTAGCTTAATGAACTCCTCTAGCTCAGTAACTGTTTGTGTCACATTCAAACAGTGTATTATTAATGTTTTAGTGTGGATTTATCTAAGAACGACTCCTGGTCCTGTATGTGTGTGTCTGAGGGACCAATGCTGGAAAATGGTTTCAAATAAAGATAATTTTTCTTAATGTGTCCTTTAATGGTAATTTCCCAACTTTATGAACCACATTCTTGATGCTTGGACACATCTGCAAATCGATGTACTTGTGTTTAGCACTAAATCACAGCAGCAGTTGTCTGGGAGGACTTTACAAAGTAGGTGATTCACCAACAAGAAATCAGAAAATCAAACCGATCAAACACCTGCACATGGACTGTTCCAACCACTCCCCTCTCACCTGCACATGGACTGTTCCATCCCCTCCCCTCAGGCAGGATGGTACAGTCTGGACTAGAACCTTCTCCAATAGAACACTTTCTTCGCCTCTGCTGTTGGACTCATGAAGACTTCATAACTCATCTCTGTGCCCTGCCCTTATGCTACTGTCACTTTATGCCAGAGATGGGGACTCGCTTGTCGGACTTGGTTTCGTCCCCTACGGACTTGGGACTTGACTCAGACTTGTGGTTTTTGGACTAGTGAACATTGCGAGTTCTATGGCATGGCCTGCTGACACTTCAGATCCATCCATTTCACAGTAGCCTCTACACAGGCTGTAAGTGTACGCAATCTTTGGCCGTGATCGTGCGTATAGTGCATTCTTGTCTGAGCTCAAAGCTTAAAGAAGAACTCACAGCAAACACCTGCATCACCAGAACAATCAGAGCAGCTGTGGCAAAATAAAAGGCACTATTCTGCATCAATAAGCTTATAAGTTGTATTGGCCATAAAGGTTATGTGTGAGACTTGGACTTGACTTGGACTTGACTTGGACTTGACTTGGACTTGGACTTGACTTGCGGGTCCAGAAACTGTGCATCTCTGCTTTATGCTACTGTCTCTTTACTGCTCTGCTAAATTTCTATTGTGTGTACTTATGCACTTGTATATAGTAGTACATTTAAGAAATTGTAATATTTGTTTAATGCATGGCCTTAACTTTTACTCTTACAACTTAATGCAACTCAAGCCAAAGCAAAGTGTTAGTTTGTGACTTCCTGTTCCTTAAATTAGAAATAAAAATAATTCTGATTCTGATAAAAAAAAAAGTATTCTTATCTGTATTGTACAAGAGAGAAGTTGTGTTTAGAGGAAGTGATTGCAGCAGAAGTCTTCCCCCACAGTCACACTCACACCTCCAACACTTTTAAAAACCTAAAGAAAAACATGAATATTCAAACCAGACTTGGACAGAACGACGACGGATCGAACCAAACCGTCTGAGTTCAAAGTGAACAGAGAGACGGCGGCAGGGTCAGGGCTCGGACATGGACTCACAGATGGTCCTCGTACTGCTCCTGTGCTCAGGTGAGCTCTTTAACATTGTAGACATCATCAGGACTGTCCTACTCATAACTCCTCCATCATCAGACACTTTACTACATTTTAAAACAGCACAACACTCTCTGTTGTTCACGGCTTTCTACCAAACTCGGTTTTATCTGTATTATTGGTCTCAGTCATAAAAGATAAAACTGGGAAGGTTGGCTCTTCTGAAAACTACAGGCCTATAGCTCTAGCCAGCATAGTGTCCAAAATTATTAATTGCGGACAACAACTCCCAAAATATCACAATTGTAAACCGCTTTGAGACTTCGACGTGCAGTGAAAAGGCGGTATATAAATAAAGATTACTTACTACTACTTACTACTTGGACTTGCCTTGGACTTGATTTGGATTTTGACTTGACTTGGACTTGGACTTGGATTTGGATTTGGATTTGGACTTGACTTGGACTTGACTTGGACTTGACTTGGACTTGGACTTGGACTTGGACTCGGACTTGGACTTGGACTTGGACTTGGACTTGCCTTGGACTTGAGTTAGACTATATTTGGACTTGGACTTTATTTAGACTTTATTTGGATTCGACTTGGACTTGACGTGGACTTGATTTGGATTTGACTTGGACTTGACTTGGACTTGACTTGGACTTGACATGGACTTGACATGGACTTGACTTGGACTTGAGTTAGACTATATTTGGACTTGGACTTTATTTGGATTGGACTTGACTTGGACTTGACTTGGACTTGACTTGGTCTTGACTTGGACTTGACATGGACTTGACATGGACTTGACTTGGACTTGAGTTAGACTATATTTGGACTTGGACTTTATTTGGATTGGACTTGACTTGGACTTGACTTGGACTTGACTTGGACTTGACTTGGACTTGACTTGGTCTTTTGTAACTGTGGTTTCTGTCTTTCAGTCTATGTTTCAGGAGCTTCTAAATGTGAGTATGTTCCAGCTTTCAACGTCTCAGTTGGAAACCTGGAGGCTCTGAGTGGAACATGTTTGCTGATTCCCTGCACTTTCACTTTGGCTCCTGTTCATGAAAATAAGATACAACTGGACAAACCTGTTGTGGCCATTTGGAGTAAAACACGTCCCTACTTTGGACGACCTGGAGAGGAAAAGTTCTTTGACAGTTCTGATCCCGACCTCAGTTCTCCAATGACTTTAACTGGAGACCTGCGACAGCGAAACTGCACCACTCTGTTCACTGAGATCCACACCAGTCATTCTGATAAATATTACCTCAGAATAGAAAACCAAGGGTTCAAGAGCACTGCCACCTGTGACCCGCTGCAGATACACGTCCGAGGTGAGACACTCTTCCTTAACTCTGTCCTCACTCAGTACTGAGGTAATGACTTTTTAAATGTTTGTAAAACTGAAACCGACACAAACATACAGCTGTTTGATTTAAGGCTGTAAAACCCCTCACACTTTATACATTTTTCTAACCTCCGGAAAGACTGCTGAAGAGAGAGAGACCAGAGAGAGACCAGAGGAGACCAGAAAGAGAGAGAGACCAAAAGAGGCCAGTGAGCGGAACCAGAGATATCAAAGCTCTTATTGTAAGAGCGCTGCTGCATTTGTCAAAACCTCTGCTGAAAAACACAGCTGCAGAGGACCATGAGGAGCAGGACTGAGGGCTACATGAAGACCAGCGAGAGAGACCAGCGAGAGAGAGACCAGCAAGAGACCAGAGAGAGATAGATCAGCAAGAGACCAGCAAGTGAGAGACATTTCCCTTGCAGCATGTCTAAAAGCTCCTTGTGCAGGAGTTGTGCTATACAAATCCAGTTGCCTTGTGTCCATGTCCCGCAGTGAGAACAGTATAAAGGCCTGCGGTGATGTCACGTCGTGCTCTGGCTCCACACGAGGGAATGGCTGGCCAGGCCCCTCCCTGAAACAAAAACGGGTCTCCCACAGTAAAACGCATTAAAAACAGATTTCTATCGGTCAGCAGCAGCCGTATGCCCGAGCAGAGCACTACAATGTTACTTACAGGCACGGGCAGAGAAACTCTGCCCGCTGCGTGTAGTCCGCGTCGCGCTCTGGCTTTCAGTGGGTCCTGTGCAGGTACTGCTGACTGCTGCTGCCGTTCTCCGTTGCCTCCTCTCCTCGGTCGCCCAAGACGCTCTGTCGTCAACCTGTGTTCTCTGCCCGGGACGGGGCCGCAGTCTCGCCAGCCACTTGCCGCCCACGGGTTGCCACTGGGCACACGCAGGGGAGAGCGGGCACATTCCATTCGTGATGTTGGGCCTAGCCCGGTGCACACACGCCTCTCTGCGCTTTCAATGCGCGCCCATCACCGGTGCCGCTCTCCCCGCTGGCCTCAGTCCCCCGTGGTCTCTGGCTGGCGGTGCCTCTCCTTTGGCCCAGTCCGGTGTCCTCCCCCATAGTCTGTTTAAAAACCCTTTTTTCATTGGCTCCAGCCCCCAGTGTCTATGTCCATTCGTTAAAATCAGTGGAAGCTGCCACAGGTGTGAGGATAAAAAAACAGGAAGTAAAAACACACAGTGCGGCACACAAAACACATTTCAAAATAAAAGCATGCATAAAAACAAAGTGCGCTGTGCGTCTACCCTGTGACATCCCCCCAAACTTTAAGGGTGGCAGTCCCTGTCACCTCAGTCTTCGTCTGGTCTAAAACGTACTGGTGGCTGTCCCAAGTTTGATCTGCCCGAGCGCCGTGAGCTCGGAGCTGGCGGGTTTACAGGTGGGTTTACAGGTGGGTTTAAAAATAAATAGTATGGGGACTGGTTAGGCACATTCTGCTCTATGGGAGTTTCTGGAGTCCGCTCAGTGGCTTTGTTTACAGGACCAATACAGGGTTTAAGGGAATTTCGGTGCATGGTCTTCTCTCTACCCCCTCTTTCGGGCCTGATTTTATAGACCAACCCAGTACCTCCCAATAACTCCAAGACAACATGGGGCTCAGGATCCCACCCCGGGTGCAGCTTGCCTTGTCCCTTCCTATTCCTATCTCTCACCCACACCCTCTCTCCCGGGGCTAATGGTAAGGCATGGGCCCTTCTGTCATAGGTTTGTTTGTTATGTTCTGCGGCTTTCGCAGAATTTTGCCGAGCCAGACTGTAGGCAAAGGAGAGTTTCTGGTGGTGGTCTCTGACCCACCCCTCCAAGTCATAGACTTGCGGCTGCCTACTCACCCCTAGACCTAAGTCCACTGGCTGTCTCAAGTGCCGGCCAAACATTAAAAATGCTGGCGCGTACCCTGTGGTACTGTGGGCAGTGTTATTGTAGGCGGCCAGCAATTCTGGCAAATACTCTGGCCACCTATTCTGCCTCTCAGCCTCGAGCGATGTTCAAGAGGGTCTGATTCATTCTCTCCACGGTACCATTCCCAGCCGGGTGGTAAGGAGTTGTCCTACTCTTGTTTATCCCGTAAAGCTGGCAAAGTTGCTGGACAATAGCGGACTCGAAATTAGCACCTTGGTCAGAGTGAAATCTGGCTGGGCAGCCAAAGACCTGGATCACATTAGACCATAGAGCTTTAACTGTTGTTTCAGCTGTCTGATCTCTAGTAGGTACCGCCCAGGCATAACGGGTGAACTGGTCTGTCATTACAAGAATATTCTGTACTCTGTCCGTGGCTCTACCCAATGTGAGGTAATCTATGCTTATTACCTCTAAGGGATAGGTGGTAACAAAGGGGTGTAATGGGGCCTTTGGTTGAGCCCTATTCTGCAGACTACAGACGACACAACCCTGTTGGAACTGACGCACCTCTGCATCCATGCCGGGCCAGTAGAAAAACTGCCTTATTCGGGAGAGAGTTCGTTCTGCTCCTGCATGTGCGGCTGCCTCATGGTATCGCTTCCAAACCTCCTGCCGCTTCGCTGAAGGGCACACAACCTGGACACAAATCTCGAGAGTTCTGGGGTTCTTGACCCTTCGACACAGCACACTATTTACAATTGCGAGTTTGTCCCATTGTTGTAGTAGCTTTTGAGCTGTAGCAGTGAGTGCGCGTCTGGTGGGTGCATCTGGCATAGATTTCTCCGCCACATACCTTGCCACAGTTTGAATGTCCACATCATCCTTTTGTACAGTCTCCCAATCCTCTGACAGACACAACTCCAGTTCCGGTTCAGTATTTGTATCCGTGGCTGCGGTCAGCTGGGAAACACGGCCCTCTACTACCGTCGTGGGGTCACAGGGAAACCGGGAAAGGGCGTCCGCATTTGCATTTTCCCGTCCTGCTCGATACTTCACCTGGTAATCAAAAGAGGCAAGCTGGGCAACCCAGCGCTGCTCTACAGCGCCTAACCGGGCTGTTTGGAGGTGGGCTACGGGGTTGTTGTCTGTAAATACTGTAAATTTACCACCAGTAAGGTAGTCCTTAAACTTTTCGGTTATAGCCCATTTTAGGGCCAGCAGTTCCAGCTTGAATGAGCTGTAGTTTGCATCGTTCTTTTCAGTTGGATGCAAACTGCGGCTGGCGTAGGCTATGACGCGCTCACGGCCGTCTTGTACCTGGGCTAGGACTGCACCAAGGCCTTGGTTACTGGCATCAGTGTAAACAACAAAAGGTTTTGAAAAGTCTGCATAGGCCAAGATGGGCGGCTTTGTCAGGGCAGATTTTAACTGTTCAAATGAAATCTGACATTCTGGTGACCAAAGGACGTTCACCTCAGACTTCTTCTTTACAGAGACCCCAGTTAAAAGTGCATTTATCGGTCGAGCGATTTTGGCAAAATTTGGCACAAAGCGTCTGTAATAGCCAGCTAGGCCTAGAAAGGCTCTAACCTCCCTAACAGTAGAGGGTATGGGCCATTCTACAACTGAAGAGACTTTCTCTGGATCTGGCCTCACCCCAGCCTTGTCTACAATGTGCCCCAAAAACTTCACCTCATGTTGGAAAATGTTGCATTTGTCCATCCGCAATTTGAGTCCATGTTGCCACAGCCTTTGAAAGACTTCCTCAAGATGCTGCAGGTGAGAGGAAAAGTCGGGTGAGTAAATTATCACATCATCAAGGTACACTAAAAGCGATTCTGTTATTTGGCCACTTAGGCATTGTTGCATTAGGCGCTGAAATGTTGCAGGGGCGTTGCAAAGCCCAAAAGGCATACGCTCAAACTCGAAGAGTCCCATAGGTGTCGTGAAGGCAGTCTTTTCACGGTCCCTTTTGTCCATCTCTACCTGCCAGTAGCCACTAGCCAAGTCGAGTGTGGTGAACCATTCTGCCCTAGTGAGACTAGTCAGTGTCTCTTCAATGCGTGGAAGTGGGAAGGCATCTTTGTGCGTTATTGCGTTTAGCTTTCTGTAATCCACACAAAATCGCCAACTTCCATCCTTTTTACGGACAAGCACTATAGGCGCAGCCCAGGGACTACAACTTTCACGTATTACGCCTTTTTCCAGCATGTCTGCAAGCAATGTCTTTATCTCTTTGTACATGCTAGGTGGTAATGGCCTGTACCTTTCCTTGATGGGCGGGGCTTCTCCAGTATGGATGCGATGTTGGACCAGGTCAGTCCTCCCGAAATCCTCCTCATCTGACGCAAAAACCTTCATCCACTTCTCCAGGAGTGAGCGGAGCTCGGACTGCTGTTGTGGCGTTAAGCATGTTGAATCAATGAGTTTGCTCACCTCCTCGTTTGAGTTTCTCTCTGGGCTCCGGGTGTCCACCATGCCAACTTCCACAACACCATCTGGACCGATGCTCAGGCTCAGGTCACGGGCTCCCTGGACGTCAGCCTCCTCCACCTGGTATAACCTGCCCAGGTTTTGATAGCGCCCTATCGAAACTGGGTAAGGGTGGGGGTTGCAGACGCGAACGGGGACACGCCCATTTTTAACCACGGCAAGGGTTCTGGCTACTCCCCATGCCTCTGCGTCGGGCATAGCCTCCAGTACAGCAGAGTAATCTTTCCCACCCGGCCCAGTACAGGTGCGACCCCACACAATAAGTTCACTCTTAGGAGGTACCCAAACTGACTGCCGGGCGGCAGGACGCACATAGCCCATGAACCCATCCTCTGGGGTGGTGGCAATGGTTCTCCGACACACAGCAAATGCCTCCCGCCACGGTCTCTGAGACTGCCACTTCTGGGGATTAACAACTGCATCTCCCGGTTTAAAAACAGCATCCTAACAGGCACCAATAACATTCATCCCAATTAACAGTGGATGAGTGGAGCAATCATCTTTAACGATGACAACACCCTTGTCCGGGATTTTAACACCCTCTATTTCAAAGTTCATTATTGCATAGCCAGAGTATGGTATTGTGAGGCCATTTGCAGCTTTAAGTGTTAAAACCAAGGGGGCCGAGCCTTTTTCTACATCTGAAAAGTGCTGGTGCATAACTTTCTGTTGTATTAAAGTGACTTGTGAACCAGTGTCTAATAAAGCTGTCATTTTGACTCCACCAACAGATACTTCAATGGTCGGGCATCTACCAACAAACTGCGAGGTGGCCCCCTGGTGGTCAGCCTGTGAGGCAATCCCTACTGCTTGGGCCTCAGCAGCAGGAGGAATTAGTTTAAAGGCGGCGTGTTGGAAGAGTTTATATTTCTGCAGAACCTAGCCATGTGGCCAGCCTGATCGCACTTCCTACATATGGGCTTCCCATCCCGAGTCCAGTCATTATTGCCTTGGTATCTGCGCTTGGGCCTGGCTTGGTAGTGGTGTGGCCTGGGAGAATGGTCCAGCCCAGTGTGTTGCAGAAGTGGTTTTAATTCATTGATTATTTCTTGAGCCATTCCTTTCATTTGGTCTTTCACATCATTCATAATATCTTGTTTTAAGGCCTCTTTCCAATTGGGTGTGTACTGTGTGTGGTTTTGGTTGGACTCACCAATAGCATGACATGAGGTGTCAAGGCCCCTCTGTCCACGCTGCTCTTC
Organism: Knipowitschia caucasica; assembly: GCA_964034765.1. Taxonomy (NCBI): domain Eukaryota; kingdom Metazoa; phylum Chordata; class Actinopteri; order Gobiiformes; family Gobiidae; genus Knipowitschia; species Knipowitschia caucasica. Next base: position 2,349,207 of record OZ035830.1, read on the forward strand.
CTCCAGTAGCAGTGCCTCCTTGTGTACAGCAGCAAAATCAAGGTCTGGATTTCTACGCACGTATGTGCGGAGTGTCTGAGAGAGAGGTCCTTCTTGCAGTCCCAGCAACATTTGGTCCTGTAGGTTGTGCTCAGAAGGTGCATCATCAGGGTCATGCCGCCGTAGCCTGCAATAGATTTCCCTCAGGCGGAGAGTGAAAACTTTAACTGACTCACTTGGTTTCTGTACACACCCAAAGAACTGAGCTCTAAGAACTGAAACTGGGGTATAGTCACCATACAGAGAATCAAGGTGTGCAAATATTTTCCGTGACTGGTCCCGCTCAACAGAGTCTAGCACCTTGATTTGTAACTTTGCCTCACCAGCCAAAGCACCCAATAAAATGTCAACTTTTCTAGTTTCAGCCAAATCTTGTGAGTTTAGAATACCAGATATTTGTTCCTTCCAGTCCCCATACTTCACATCACTGTTAGGACCTTGGAATTTTGGCAGCCAAGGAGCTCCAGGATACACTGGCATCATCATCATCTTAAAAAAATAAAACAACTTTAAAAACAATAAAACAGTAATAAAATGTTAAAAAGAAGTCTTTGGTTATACACTGCTCAAGCTTGAATCCTGCCACGCAACGCCAAAATAGATGTGGCCGAGTAGCATAAAAAAAGGGAAAGCAACGCCACCTAGTTTTAAAAATGAGACTAGGACTCAATAAAGGAAGGTTCTTAAAAACAAGGTGAGCAGTGTAAAAACCAGAGTTTTAAAAGGGATAAAACAATTTATTACAAATAAAATTACAGAATAAAATACTAAAAATATAAAAGCAAAGTCCAGTTAAAAGTCCAGTAAGGACAGGGGCAACTCCGCGTTCCCAAGGCAGCAGACCTAAAACCAGAGGAGCAGGAGGCAGTAAAACGTTCTTTTTAAAAATAGAAATCTGTAGGTTAAAAGTGGGATGAATCCCGGCCAGAGCACTAAAGGTCACTTACGTGCACGGGCAGAGAAACTCTGCCAGCTGCGGTGATGTCACGTCGTGCTCTGGCTCCACACGAGGGAATGGCTGGCCAGGCCCCTCCCTGAAACAAAAACGGGTCTCCCACAGTAAAACTCCTTAAAAACAGATTTCTATCGGCCAGCAGCAGCCGTATGCCCGACCAGAGCACTACAATGTTACTTACAGGCACGGGCAGAGAAACTCTGCCCGCTGCGTGTAGTCCGCGTCGCGCTCTGGCTTTCCGTGGGTCCTGTGCAGGTACTGCTGACTGCTGCTGCCGTTCTCCGTTGCCTCCTCTCCTCGGTCGCCCAAGACGCTCTGTCGTCAACCTGTGTTCTCTGCCCGGGACGGGGCCGCAGTCTTGCCAGCCACTTGCCGCCCACGGGTTGCCACTGGGCACACGCAGGGGAGAGCGGGCACATTCCATTCGTGATGTTGGGCCTAGCCCGGTGCACACACGCCTCTCTGCGCTTTCAATGCGCGCCCATCACCGGTGCCGCTCTCCCCGCTGGCCTCAGTCCCCCGTGGTCTCTGGCTGGCGGTGCCTCTCCTTTGGCCCAGTCCAGTGTCCTCCCCCATAGTCTGTTTAAAAACCCTTTTTTCATTGGCTCCAGCCCCCAGTGTCTATGTCCATTCGTTAAAATCAGTGGAAGCTGCCACAGGTATGAGGATAAAAAAACAGGAAGTAAAAACACACAGTGCGGCACACAAAACACATTTCAAAATAAAAGCATGCATAAAAACAAAGTGCGCTGTGCGTCTACCCTGTGACACAGACAGTGAGAACAGTATAAAGGCCTGTCTCTGTTGCAGACAGTGAGAACAGTATAAAGGCCTGTCTCTGTTGCAGACAGTGAGAACAGTATAAAGGTCTGTCTCTGTTGCAGACAGTGAGAACAGTATACAGGTCTGTCTCTGTTGCAGACAGTGAGAACAGTATACAGGTCTGTCTCTGTTGCAGACAGTGAGAACAGTATAAAGGCCTGTCTCTGTTGCAGACAGTGAGAACAGTATACAGGTCTGTCTCTGTTGCAGACAGTGAGAACAGTATAAAGGCCTGTCTCTGTTGCAGACAGTGAGAACAGTATAAAGGCCTGTCTCTGTTGCAGACAGTGAGAACAGTATAAAGGCCTGTCTCTGTTGCAGACAGTGAGAACAGTATAAAGGCCTGTCTCTGTTGCAGACAGTGAGAACAGTATAAAGGCCTGTCTCTGTTGCAGACAGTGAGAACAGTATAAAGGTCTGTCTCTGTTGCAGACAGTGAGAACAGTATAAAGGCCTGTCTCTGTTGCAGACAGTGAGAACAGTATAAAGGCCTGTCTCTGTTGCAGACAGTGAGAACAGTATAAAGGCCTGTCTCTGTTGCAGACAGAACAGTATAAAGGCCTGTCTCTGTTGCAGACAGTGAGAACAGTATAAAGGTCTGTCTCTGTTGCAGACAGTGAGAACAGTATAAAGGCCTGTCTCTGTTGCAGACAGTGAGAACAGTATAAAGGCCTGTCTCTGTTGCAGACAGTGAGAACAGTATAAAGGTCTGTCTCTGTTGCAGACAGTGAGAACAGTATAAAGGCCTGTCTCTGTTGCAGACAGTGAGAACAGTATAAAGGTCTGTCTCTGTTGCAGACTCTGCCTGGAGGCCCTCAGTGCAGATCTCTGGTTCTCTCAGGGAGCAGCAGACTGTGGTCATCAGCTGCTCTGCTCTCACTCCATGTCCAGACGCTCCTCCTGTTCTCAGCTGGAGCCTGCAGCAGACACCTGCTCACAGCCTGCTGCCAAACCCTGATGGAACCTTCAACAGCATCATCCAGCAGAGCCTGCTGTTGTCTGAGGAGCACCACGGACTGGAGCTGCTCTGCTCCGCCTGGTATCCAGTGAGAGGAGGACACAAGGCGGCAAAGACCACAATGACCCTCACCGTGGACCGTGAGTTATGGGAAACAGTGTATTTGAACTATTTTATTCTCTGATCTGTGTTGGCGAATCGCCAACTTCATTCAGTCCTCTTGGATAACTGTAACTGCTGTTGTGAATTATGGCTATACTAAAATAATTGTAATTGAAGTGCATTTCTTTGACTTAGACTGGTGGGGGAGTTAGAGTACGCAGACGATCCTAGGAACTGTGTAGTTTGTAGTTTGGGGCTTCATGTCCCTGGTCGAGGGAAAACAGGTCCGAGATCACGGGTCAGACCAAGCACATCATTGGATTCACGCAAATATTATACGATAAGATTAGGCAAGATCGACTTTATTGATCTCACACAGGAGAAATGTACATGTCACACCACCCACAGAAGGATCCACGGGCGTGGGGTGAACAGAACCGGGCGGCAGTTAAGGGCAAAAAACTCAATGACCCAGCTACCATCTGGCTCTTGGGGCATGGAACATCACCTCACTGGGGGAGGGCCCGAGCTCGTGGGGGAAGTTGAGAGACACCTCCAACAGACAGACAACACATTAGTGTGGGGCTGTCACACTGTTGTAGAACCTTATTCCATGGAACATGACGGTTCATGTGGAGAGTTGCTGATACCAACTGGGGATGTTGCCGAACAGTGGAAGTTGTGATTCCCCCAGATGAGCTGGAGGGAGTGAAGAGGGTCTGAGCGTCTCTACTCAGACTGCTGCCCTTGCAGCTCCTAATCCCAACAGATAATCTAACTACAGCGTCTTCACACACTTCAATGACTTAAATTCTTAGTATTTATACTGTTTAGTGGCTTGTGTCGTGTCTCCTCAGATTCTCCTAAACACACGACTGTTCTCGTGGAGGGAAACACCTCTGTCTCTTTGACCCTGAGCTGCTCCAGCAGAGCCTGGCCTCCAGACCTCAGCTTCAGCTGGTTCAGGCTCTCACCACAGGGACCACAACGAGTCCATGAAGGAGACCTCTACACCATCAACCACACCAGTCCAGGACGATACTTCTGTCAAGCCAAGAACCAAGTCGGGGACCAGAACTCTACTGTCCTGACCCTGGGAGGTACCAGTTCTTTGATATATTATTATTAACAGTACAATCTGATATCACCAAGTCTTTAGAATCCAGGATCAGAACTCTAGAGTCCTGAGCCTGGGGGATGGAGCTTTCTGATCATTCCATCTTCTTCCGCTTCATCCGTTGCCGGGTCGCGGGGGCAGCAGTCTAAGCAGAGACGCCCAGACTTCCCTATCCACACACACTTCCTCTAGCTCGTCTGAGGGGACCCCAAGGCGCTCCCAGGCCAGTTGAGAGACATAGTCCCTCCAGCGTGTCCTGGGTCTTCCCGGGTCCTCCTCCCGGTGGGACGTGCCCAGAACACCTCCCCAGGGAGGCGTCCAGGAGGCATCTGGAACAGATGCCCGAGCCACCTTAACTGGTTCCTCTCGACGTGAAGAAGCAGCGGCTCTACTCCGAGCTCCTCCTGTGGGACTGAGCTCCTCACCCTATCTCTAAGGGAGCGCCCAGCCACTCTGCGGAGGAAGCTCATTTCGACCGCTTGTATCCGCGATCTCGTTCTTTCGGTCATTACCCAAAGCTCATGACCATAGGTGAGGGAGGGAACAAAGATTGACCGGTAAATCCAGAGCTTTGCCTTTCGGCTCAGCTCCGTCTTCACCACAACGGTCCGATACAGAGACCGCATCACTGCGCACGCTGCACCGATCCGCCTGTCAATGTCACGCTCCATCCTTCCCTCACTCGTGAACAAGACCCCGAGATACTTGAACTCCTCCACTTGAGGAAGGACCTTTCCACCCACCTGAAGAGGGCAAGGCACCTTTTTCCGGTCGAGCACCATGGCCTCAGATTTGCAGGGGCTGATTCTCATCCCAGCCGCTTCACACTCGGCTGCAAAACCGCTCCAGTGCATGTTGCAGGTCCCGGTTCGTTGGAGCCAACAGGACGACATCATCCTCAAACAGCAGAGATGAAATCCTGTGGTCCCCGAACCGGACCCCCTCCGACCCCTGGCTGCGCCTAGAAATTCTGTCCATGAACACAGTGAACAGAACCGGTGACAAAGGGCAGCCCTGTCGGAGGCCAACATGCACCGGGAACAGGTCTGACTTACTGCCGGCAATGCGAACACAGCTCTGGCTCCGGTCATACAGGGACCGGACGGCCCTCAGCAGAGGACCCCGGACCCCGTACTCCCGGAGAACCCCCCAGAGTACACCCCGGGGAACACGGTCGAACGCCTTCTCCAAATCCACAAAGCACATGTGGACAGGTTGGGAGAACTCCCATGAACCCTCGAGTATCCGATGGAGAGTATAGAGCTGGTCCAGTGTTCCGCGACCGGGACGAAAACCACACTGCTCCTCCTGAATCCGAGATTCGACCATCAGCCGTAGCCTCCTCTCCAGCCTTGGAGTAAACCTTACCAGGGAGGCTGAGGAGTGTGATCCCACGATAATTGGAACACACCCTCCGGTCCCCCTTCTTGTAGAGAGGGACCACCACCCTGGTCTGCCACTCCATTGGCACCGTCCCCGATTGCCACGCGATGTTGCAGAGACGTGTCAGCCAAGACAGTCCTACAACATCCAGAGACTTTAGATAGTCAGGACGGATCTCATCCACTCCCGGCGCCTTGCCACCATGGGGGCTGCCAACCACCTTGGTGACCTCTGCCAGGGAGATGGAAGTATCCTCCCCAACATCCTCCGCCTCTGCCTCCAGGGCGGAGGACGTGACAGGGGGATTGAGGAGAACCTCGAAGTATTCCTTCCACCGCCCGACAATATCCCCGGTTGAGGTCAGCAGCTCTCCACCCGCACCGTACACAGTGTTGGCAAAGAACTGCTTCCCCCTCCTAAGGCGCCGGACCGCAGCGCGCTTGGCCTGCCGATACTGGACAGCTGCCTCAGGAGTCCCATGAACCATCATTGCTCGATAGGACTCCTTCTTCAACCTGACGGCATCCCTTACTGCCGGTGTCCACCACCGGGTTTGGGGATTGCCGCCGGGACCAGCACCAGAGACCCTGCGACCACAGCTATGAGCCGCCGCATCGGCGATAGAGGAAGAGAACATGGTCCACTCGGACTCAATGTCCCCCTCCTCCGCCGGGACCTGGGAGAAGCTCTCCCGGAGGTGTGAGTTGAAAGTCAAAAAGCTCAGCGAGACGTTCCCAGCAAACCCTCACTACACGCTTGGGCCTGCCAGGTCTGACCGGCTTCCTCCCCTGCCAGCGGATCCAACTCACGACCAGGTGGTGATCGGTTGACACCCCTCTCTTCACCCGAGTGTCCGAGACACGCGGTCGAAGGTCAGATGATATGACAACAAAGTCGATCATCGACCTCCGGCCTAGGGTGTCCTGGTGCCACGTGCACTGGTGGACACCCTTGTGCTCGAACATGGTGTTCGTGATGGACAAACCGTGACTGGCACAGACGTCCAACAACTGAACACCGCTCGGATTCAGACCGGGCGGGCCGTTCTTCCCAATCACCCCTCACCAAGTGTCACTGGCTTTTCCCACATGCGCGTTGAAGTCCCCCAGGAGAATAACGGAGTCCCCGGTTGGTGCACCGTCCAACATTCTGCATGTGTTGCAGCTTCTTTAAGACCAGAGCGACCCAACGTCAACAGGTGAATACTGCTTGTTTTTCAGTCCTGCGTCTTCAACGAGTCGGCACCATCTTCTGCTTGCGGTCCAGCTCCGCCCCTGGGCACAAGGATGAAAACGACAGCGCACCACACAGCCGAACACACAAGCAAGAGACCCAACAAAATGTTCTTATAGCACTGCTACAGCAACTAGAGGTACTTACGCGCAGCAGCAGGGATTCACTCACCCTGCTGCTGCGTGTAGTCAGCGTCACGGTGCCACTTCCCTCTCCACCACGCTCCCTACCACAGACCAGAGCCAGTACACAGGATATAAAACAGCGATCCACCAGCTGCTTGGGGTCTGAGGCTCTCCTGGCTGCACCAGCTAATCCAATCCAATCCAATCCACTTTATTTATATAGCACATTTCATAAACACAGTTTCCAAAGTGCTGCACAATAAATTACAGTACTAAATAAAACAAATCCATTGTCAAACAGTAAAAATAATAAAAAATCAAACATGTAAAAAACCGTGTGTGCATAGATGTATAAATATAAAAATAACAATAAAAAGATGGAGTAAAATAAAATGAAGATATAATAAAAAGGACCATACAACTCACACAGTGTTAAAAGCCAGAGCATGAAAATGGGTCTTCAGACGAGACTTAAAACACTCCACTGAAGGAGCAGTACTCCACGAAGGGGTACTCACAGGCGAGGCAGAACCTTCCTGCTCTGCCGCTGCGTGGAAATGGCACGCTGGTGCAGGCTGGGTCGCTGCTCTTAGTCGCTCTTGGTTCCCTTGGTGGCCTCAATCCCTCAGTTGCTCTTGGTTCCCTTGGTGGCCTCAATCCCTCAGTCACTCTTGGTTCCTTTGGTGGCCTCAATCCCTCAGTCGCTCTTGGTTCCCTTGGTGGCCTCAATCCCTCAGTCACTCTTGGTTCCCTTGGTGGCCTCAGTCCCTCAGTCGCTCTTGGTTCCCTTGGTGGCCTCAGTCCCTCAGTCGCTCTTGGTTCCCTTGGTGGCCTCAGTCCCTCAGTCGCTCTTGTTTCCCTCGGTGGCCTCAGTCCCTCAGTCGCTCTTGGTTCCCTTGGTGGCCTCAGTCCCTCAGTCGCTCTTGGTTCCCTTGGTGGCCTCAGTCCCTCAGTCGCTCTTGTTTCCCTTGGTGGCCTCAATCCCTCAGTCGTTCTTGGTTCCCTTGGTGGCCTCAATCCCTCAGTCATTCTTGGTTCCCTTGGTGGCCTCAATCCATCAGTCATTCTTGGTTCCCTTGGTGGCCTCAATCCCTCAGTCGCTCTTGGTTCCCTTGGTGGCCTCAGTCCCTCAGTCGCTCTTGGTTCCCTTGGTGGCCTCAATCCCTCAGTCACTCTTGGTTCCCTTGGTGGCCTCAATCCCTCAGTCACTCTTGGTTCCCTTGGTGGCCTCAATCCCTCAGTCACTCTTGGTTCCCTTGGTGGCCTCAAACCTTCAGTCACTCTTGGTTCCCTTGGTGGCCTCAAACCTTCAGTCGCTCTTGGTTCCCTTGGTGGCCTCAATCCCTCAGTCACTCTTGGTTCCCTTGGTGGCCTCAATCCCTCAGTCACTCTAGGTTCCCTTGGTGGCCTCAATCCCTCAGTCATTCTTGGTTCCCTTGGTGGCCTCAATCCATCAGTCATTCTTGGTTCCCTTGGTGGCCTCAATCCCTCAGTCGCTCTTGGTTCCCTTGGTGGCCTCAGTCCCTCAGTCGCTCTTGGTTCCCTTGGTGGCCTCAATCCCTCAGTCACTCTTGGTTCCCTTGGTGGCCTCAAACCTTCAGTCACTCTTGGTTCCCTTGGTGGCCTCAAACCTTCAGTCGCTCTTGGTTCCCTTGGTGGCCTCAATCCCTCAGTCACTCTTGGTTCCCTTGGTGGCCTCAATCCCTCAGTCACTCTAGGTTCCCTTGGTGGCCTCAATCCCTCAGTCGCTCGCCGCCTGTTGTCCCTCATACCAATGTGTTAACTGTGTTAATACGCTATAAAATAATTGTCGGCGTTAATTGATTGAAGAGTTAACGTGATAATAACTATTGAACTTGCCCAGCCTTATATAATTGATATCTGAAAACTTTGGTCTGAAATGTGTTTTCCACAGAGTAGCGAGGAGCCCGACTATGTCAACTGTGTGGAAGAAAGTCAAGTCTAATACACACTATCGACACACAAACACATCCCTGAGCTTTACGAGGCCTTCAGCACCTGTCTTCAGAAGCGTCTTAAATGTAGAGGAGACTGAAAACAACAGTGGGGACAAAGACAAACCTTGAGGTGAACCTGAAGCTCAAACTGTGAATTTTAATAAAATCTATTGTTTCTGTGACAAACCCTTTTATATGAGCGTATATCACGGTATTTCTGTCTGTTTGAATCATAGACTGTATATAGATGCACAATGCTAACTCGCTAGCTTAACAAACTCCTCTAGCTCAGTAACTGTGTCACATTTTAACAGTGTATTATTAATATTTTAGTGTGGATTTATCTAAGAACGACTCCTGGTCCTATATGTGTGTGTCTGAGGGACCAATGCTGGAAAATGGTTTCAAATAAAGACAATTTTGCTTAATGTGTCCTTCGATGGTAATTTCCCAACTTTATGAACCACATTCTTGATGCTTGGACTCATCTGCAAATCGATGTATTTGTGTTTAGCACTAAATCACAGCAGCAGATCCGCTTCCACAGATTGACAGGTTGTAGATCCAGGACTGAGGCTGTAGACCCAGGACTGAGGCTTTAGACCCAGGACTGAGGCTTTAGATCCAGAACTGAGGCTGTAGATCCAGAACTGAGGCTGTTGATCCAGTACTGAGGCTGTAGATCCAGAACTGAGGCTGTAGATCCAGAACTGAGGCTGTAGATCCAGAACTGAGGCTGTAGATCCAGTACTGAGGCTGTAGATCCAGTACTGAGGCTGTAGATCCAGTACTGAGGCTGTAGATCCAGCCCACAAGTCCGGAAACCGCTTGCTCCCGTGGGCTGCCTCTCATTCAGAGCTTGCTTGTTCTTTCTATGACTAGTCCGTCCGCGTGATGATTGTGCGTAAGACAAAAACGACTATTTCAATGCAGCGATAAACGTGTCATAGAAAGTCATGTTCTGAGGAGGCGGGGAGCGTTCCAACGTACGTCAAATCCTGCTCACAATCCCTGCTTTGTTGTCTGGAAGAAGACTGCATTCACATCCGTCGCTGTTCGAGAGGCTGCACAGAGAAACTGCATGTGTGTGTGTTGTTTGTGGTTGTGTGCTGACGTCCGATGACTTAGGCCCGGTCCAGACAAAGGCGAAACGGTGTGTAGGGATTAGTTCAGACAACTCTTTCTCTGGTCTCTCTCTCTCTAGTAATTTTCTGTTCTCTCTCTGGTCTCTCTCCTCTCTGTCTCTGCTCCCTCTCTGCGCTCTCTCTCTCGCCTGTTTCTGCTCCCTCTCTCTGGTCTCTCCCTCTTCTCTCTCTCGTCTCTCTCTGGTCAATCTCTGATCTCTGTCTGGTCTCTCTCTGGTCTCTCTCTGCTCTCTCTCTGGTCTCTCTCTGGTCTCTCTTTGGTCCCTCTCTGGTCTCTCTCTGGTCTCTCTCTGGTCTCTCTCTGGTCTCTCTCTGGTCTCTCTCTAGTCTCTGTCTGCTCTCTCTCTGGTCTCACTCTGCTCTCTCTCTGGTCTCTCTCTGGTCTCTCTCTGGTCTCTCTCTGGTCTCTCTCTGGTCTCTCTCTGGTCTCTCTCTGGTCTCTCTCTCTCTTCAGCAGTCGTGAGTTTAGGTGGTTAGAAAAGTGTATAAAGTGTGAGACTTTTACAGCCTCAAAACAAACAGCCACTGAGAGAATTCCACTTATTGTAAGTTAGTTTGAGAACACATCACTCCTGCTATAAACCCGTGACCACGGTCTACAGTTCGAGCCAATTCTCTACGACAACAGCAACAAAAGACTCATCAAAACCCAGATCCTGCTGTCGTCACAGAGAACACACATTATTGTCCTCTTATTGTACAAATAAGAGTGGTGGTGTCTCTTTGAACGTACCTTACTGAGAATAGAACCGGACACTGTTCAATGACCCTACTATCGGCCATCTTGGATTTCACTCACAAAGCAGGGCATTAGCTTTAGCGGCGTGGCGGTCTGGAACTGGATCACAGGGGTCCGGTGTCGTTAGCTCCTGCCGTTCTCTCAGGTGTGTGTGTGTGTGTGTGTGTGTGTGTGTGTGTGTGTGTGTGTGTGTGTGTGTGTGTGTGTGTGTGTGTGTGTGTGTGTGTGTGTGTGTGTGTGTGTGTGTGTGTGTGTGTGTGTGTGTGTAAATAATGGAATGTGTCGTCACGTTTGTAGAGCAGTGTAAATCGACTCGTGTTTACAAAAGTACTTCCCAAAATAGCTCGTCCACAATCATGGAAGGAGGAGCGGGAAATGAAGAGTTAATTCCATTTAATTCCATGTATTTTTGGCTGAAGACCCAGGACTGAGGCTGTAGATCCAGGACTGAGGCTGTAGACCCAGGACTGAGGCTGTAGATCCAGGACTGAGGCTGTAGACCCAGGACTGAGGCTGTAGATCCAGGACTGAGGCTGTAGACCCAGGACTGAGGCTGTAGACCCAGGACTGAGGCTGTAGATCCAGGACTGAAGTTGTAGATCCAGGACTGAGGCTGTAGACCCAGGACTGAGGCTGTAGACCCAGGACTGAGGCTGTAGATCCAGGACTGAGGCTGTAGACCCAGGGCTGAAGTTGTAGACCCAGGACTGAGGCTGTAGACCCAGGACTGAGGCTGTAGACCCAGGACTGAGGCTGTAGATCCAGGAAAGAGGCTGTAGATCCAAGAATGAGGCTGACCCTACCCTACTCTACTCTTCACTACTCTACTCTACTCTACTCAACTCTACTCTCCCAAATACTTCAAACCCAAAGTCAGTTGCAGAGATAACAGTCATTAAAGGTGGAATTCTTCTGTCCTTTATTACCGTCTAAGAAAGAATGTTGTTTGATTGAACCGCAGCCTGTCATTACTGGATCATTACTCGGCATCTGTTGTGAAATAAATCTGTTGTTGAATTGAAAGATTTCTTTGGCAAACAGAGATGACAAGCAGTGATTATTGTTGTGATGAACCTTCGGAGATATCATCCTCTCTCTGTCCTCCTTTTGTTTGTGCACAGAACATTCTCTGTGATGTGGACGGACAGAAGTCTCTCTGAAACAAACAATAGCACAGATACAGGTTGTGTGGGAGCAAAGCTAACCATAAAGTATTATACAGTAGCTGGAGTCTCTCCAGCGCAAATGCTTGTGTCCTGTGTCTACAGCCTCAGGGAGGAGTAGAGTTGAGTAGGGTACAGTAGGGTTGAGTAGGGTACAGTAGGGTAGAGTAGGGTACAGTAGAGTAGTGTACAGTCGAATAGAGTAGAATAGGGTAGAGTAGAATAGAGTACAGTAGAGTAGGGTAGTGTAGGGTCAAGTAAAGTATGGTACAGTTGAGTAGAGTAGGGTAGAGTAGAGTAGAGTAAAGTAGTATAGAGTAGAGTAGGGTAGAGTAGAGTAGAGTAAAGTAGTATAGAGTAGAGTAGAGTAGGGTAGAGTAGAGTAGAGTAGAGTAAAGTAGTATAGAGTAGAGTAGAGTAGGGTAGAGTAGAGTAGAGTAAAGTAGTATAGAGTAGAGTAGGGTAGAGTACAGTAAGATATAGTATAGTAGAGAAGAGAAGAGTAGTATAGAGTTGAGTAGAGTCGAGTAGAGTCGAGTCGTGTAGAGTAGAGTAGAGTAAAGTAAAGTAGTGTACAGTAGAGTCGAGTAGAGAAGAGTAGAGTAGAGTAGGGTACAGTACAGTATAGTACATTAGAGTAGAATAGGGTACAGTAGACTAGAGTAGAGCACAATACAAGTCACAACAGCATCATCTCAGAGACTTAACTAAAAATCAGTAACACAGATCAGAGAATTAACAGTTTAAACACAAAAACCGCTTTGAGGCTCCGATGTGCAGTGAAAAGGCGGTATATAAATAAAGATTACTAAAAGATTACTTACTTACAAAAAGAATATAGAACAGTACAGTCTCAGCAGTACAGAGTAGAGTAGAGTACAGAGCAGGGTACAGTAGAGTAGAGTAGGGTACAGTAGAGTAGAGAAGAGTAGAGTAGAGTAGAGTTCAGTAGAGTAGAGTTGAGTAGAGTAGAGTAGGGTACAGTAGAGAAGAGTAGAGTAGGGTACAGTAGAGTAGAGTAGAGAAGAGTAGAGTAGAGTTCAGTAGGGTAGAGTAGGGTACAGTAGAGTAGAGTAGGGTTTAGTAGAGTAGAGTAGAGTAGGGTACAGTAGAGTAGAGTAGGGTACAGTAGAGTAGAGTAGAGACGAGTAGAGTAGGGTACAGTAGAGTAGAGTAGAGTAGGGTACAGTAGAGTAGAGTAGAGAAGAGTAGAGTAGAGTACAGTAGAGTACAGTAAAGTAGAGTTGAGTAGAGTATAGTAGGATATAGCATAGTAGAGTAGAGTAGAGTAGAGTAGGGTACAGTAGAGTAGAGTACAGTAGAGTAGATTAGTGTAGAGTAGAATAGGTTAGAGTAGAGTAGAGTAAATTAGGGTACAGTAGAGTAGAGTAGAGTAGGGTACAGTAGATTAGAGTAGAGTAGAGTAACTATTATATATCCATTACAGTTTTGACATAAATGATCACAGATGTTTTTGCTCCTGTGGTTGGTGGTTGTTGGGAGGTGTTTGTAATGACTTTGTAAACTCGGAGCATGATGTACCAGGAGGATTTCTCCAGGTCCCGCGGGCAGAGATAATGGTGCACTCAGAGCGGACATGTGGAGACACAGCCCACGTGTGAACAGGCCTTTAGTGTGAGGCCGAAGGAGGAGTCGGTGAGAACAGGTGGAACTCTTTGGTCTCTCTCTGGTCTCTCTCTGGTCTCTTACTGGTCTCTCTACTGGTCTCTTACTGGTCTCTCCCTGGTCCCTCTCGGGGTTCTCTCTGGGCTCTCCCTTTGGTCTCTCTCTCTGGTCTCTCTCTGATTTCTCCCTGGTCGCTCTCTGGTCACTCTCTTTCTGGTCTTTCTCTCTTTTCTCTTTCTCTTATCTCTCTTTGGGCTCTCTTTTTTGTCTCTTTCTGGTCTCTCTCTGTTCTCTCTCTTTGGTCACTCTCTTTTTCACTGGTCTCTCTCTGGTCTTTCTCTGGGCTCTCTCTTTGGTCTCTTTCCAGTCTCTCTCTCTAGTCTCTCTCTCTGGTCTCTCTCTGGCCTCTCTTTTTGGTCTCTTTCTGGTCTCTCTCTGGTCTTTCTCTCTCTCTCTCTCTCTCTCTCCCTCTCTCCCTCTCTCTCTCTGCTCTCTCTCTCTCTCCCTCTCTGACTCTCTAGTTTCAGCAGTACAGTCTCAGCAGTACAGTCTCAGCAGTACAGTCTCAGTACAGTCTCAGCAGTACAGTCTCCGTTCAGTCTCAGTACAGTCTCAGCAGTACAGTCTCAGCACTACAGTCTCAATACAGTCTCACTACAGTCTCAGCAGTACAGTCTCAGCAGTACAGTCTCAGCAGTACAGTCTCAGTACAGTCTCAGCAGTACAGTCTCAGTACAGTCTCAGCAGTACAGTCTCAGCACTACAGTCTCAGTACAGTCTCAGTACAGTCTCAGCAGTACAGTCTCAGTTCAGTCTCAGTACAGTCTCAGCAGTACAGTCTCAGCACTACAGTCTCAGCAGTACAGTCTCAGTTCAGTCTCAGTACAGTCTCAGCAGTACAGTCTCAGCACTACAGTCTCAGTACAGTCTCAGCAGTACAGTCTCAGCACTACAGTCTCAGTACAGTCTCAGTACAGTCTCAGCAGTACAGTCTCAGCACTACAGTCTCAGTACAGTCTCAGCAGTACAGTCTCAGCACTACAGTCTCAGTACAGTCTCAGTACAGTCTCAGCAGTACAGTCTCAGCACTACAGTCTCAGTTCAGTCTCAGTACAGTCTCAGCAGTACAGTCTCAGCACTACAGTCTCAGCACTACAGTCTCAGTACAGTCTCAGCAGTACAGTCTCAGCACTACAGTCTCAGCACTACAGTCTCAGTTCAGTCTCAGTACAGTCTCAGCAGTACAGTCTCAGCACTACAGTCTCAGTTCAGTCTCAGTACAGTCTCAGCAGTACAGTCTCAGCACTACAGTCTCAGCACTACAGTCTCAGTACAGTCTCAGCAGTACAGTCTCAGCAGTACAGTCTCAGCAGTACAGTCTCAGTACAGTCTCAGCAGTACAGTCTCAGCAGTACAGTCTCAGCAGTACAGTCTCAGTACAGTCTCAGCAGTACAGTCTCAGCACTACAGTCTCAGCAATACAGTCTCAGCAGGACAGTCTCAGCAGTACAGTCTCAGCAGTACAGTCTCAGCAGTACAGTCTCAGCAGAGTCTGGCTCACGTCCAGTGGGAGGATGTTCGTGAGAAGTCCAGCCTCAGACCTGCTGCTACTCGCTCTGCTCTTTGTGCCTTTTGTACCGCTGCTCAGAGAGAAACCATGGACTCAGAAACACAACACTAAACAAACAGCTCTCGGGTTTCACGGTTGTACCATGTGCGCTTGTCCTCATAGTCTTTTCAAAAGTTCAACTCTGGAATCTTCACCATTTTCCAACTCCTCAGAGGCTAAAAAGTAGCTAAAAACTGCTTAAGCTAGTTCTAAATGTAGAAGTGGTAAGACAAGCGGTAGTAGTGGTAGTGGTCTCTCTCTCTGGTCTTTTACTGGTCTCTCTCTCGCTGGTCTCTCTCTAACTGGTCTCCCTGGTCTCTCTCTCTTGACTCTCTCTCTGGTTTCTCACTCTCTCTCTGGTCTCTTTTGCTGGTCTCTCGCTCGCTGGTCTCTCCTAGGTCTCTCTCTCTCTAGTCTCTCTCTGGTCTTGTTGGCTTTTCTCTGGTCTTTCTGTCATCTCTCTCTCTGGTCTCTCTCTCTCGCTACTCTCTCTCTCTCTCTGGTCCCTCTATGGTCCCCCTGGTGTCTCTCTCTAACTTTCTCTCTCTCTGGTATCTCCTCTCTCTCTCTCTCTGTCTCTCTCTGGTCTTGCGCTGGTTTCTCTCTGATCCCTCTCTCTCCCTCTTTTTCTCTTGTCTTTCCCTCTCTCTCTGGTCTCTCTCATGGTCTCTCTCTGGGAGTAGTAGTATAACATAAGTCAGAAGTAGTAGTACTAATAGAGTAGTGGTAGTAGTAGTATTCCCAAAGGCCCTGAAAAATGCAGTCATCAGGCCCCTGCTAAAAAAGAGCAGTCTCGATGCTACGGTACTTAACAACTATCGTCCCATCTCAAATCTGCCATTTATGGGGAAAGTCCTTGAGAAAGTTGTCTACCTACAGCTTACTAGATTTCTTATAATCAACAACTCATTTGATATGTTTCAGTCCGGCTTTAGACCCCACCACAGCACTGAGACTGCTCTCGTTAAGGTTACAAACGATATCCGGCTGAACACTGACGCAGGCAAAGTCTCAATCTTAATCTTGTTAGATCTGAGTGCTGCCTTTGACACCGTCGACCATGAGATCCTCTTACAGAGACTAGAGGACTGGGTTGGCGTCGCTGGCACCGCCCTAAGTTGGTTTAGGTCTTACCTTGAAGACAGGAAGTACTTTGTGGAGATTGGAGACTGTGTCTCAGATCATATGGTCCTGACCTGTGGAGTCCCACAGGGGTCGATCCTGGGACCTCTTCTGTTCAATCTCTACATGCTGCCGTTAGGTCAGTTAATACGCAGAAACAAAGTGTCCTATCATAACTATGCAGACGACACTCAGATCTATGTCTCACTGACTGCAGGAGAACATGGACCAGTGGACTCACTCCTTCACTGTATCCAACAGATCAGTGAGTGGATGCAAAACAACTTCCTTCAGCTAAACGCAGACAAAACTGAAATGATTGTCTTTGGTCCCTAGAAACAAAGAGAGAGCGTCATCTGTCACCTACAGTCTCTCTCCCTAAAACCTTCAAACAAGGTCAGAAATCTAGGGGTAATACTGGACTCAGACTTAAATTTTAATAGCCACATAAAATCAGTAACATCAGCAGCTTTTTACCATCTAAAAAACATTGCCAGGATCAAAAACATAGTGTCTAAAGCAGACCTGGAGATTCTTATCCATGCATTTGTCTCCAGTAGGTTAGACTACTGCAATGGCCTGCTCACAGGTCTGTCCAAACAGGCTGTAAAACAGCTGCAGTACATTCAAAATGCAGCAGCTCGAGTCCTGACTAGAACCAGGAAGTACGACCACATTAGTCCTGACTAGAACCAGGAAGTACGACCACATTAGTCCTGACTAGAACCAGGAAGTACGACCACATTAATCCTGACTAGAACCAGGAAGTACGACCATATTAGTCCTGACTAGAACCAGGAAGTACGACCATATTAGTCCTGACTAGAACCAGGAAGTATGACCACATTAGTCCAGTCCTCAGGTCTCTGCACTGGCTTCCTGTGGCTCAGAGAATAGACTTTAAAACAGCTCTGCTCGTGTACAAGTCTCTCCATGGCCTCGCACCAAAATATATTAGTGACATGTTAGTCCATATGAACCAGCCCGGACTCTGAGGAGCACAGGGACTGGACTCCTGCTGGGACTCTGAGGAGCACAGGGACTGGACTCCTGCTGGGACTCTGAGGAGCACAGGGACTGGACTCCTGCTGGGACTCTGAGGAGCACAGGGACTGGACTCCTGCTGGGACTCTGAGGAGCACAGGGACTGGACTCCTGCTGGGACTCTGAGGAGCACAGGGACTGGACTCCTGCTGGGACTCTGAGGAGCACAGGGACTGGACTCCTGCTGGGACTCTGAGGAGCACAGGGACTGGACTCCTGTTAGTGCCCAGAGTCAGAACTAAACATGGGGAGGCTGCTTTTCAGATTCATGCTGCTAAAATCTGGAACAGTCTTCCTGAAGATGTGAGACAGGCCTCCTCTCTGACAATGTTTAAAACCAGGTTAAAGACAGTTCTGTTTAGCTGTGCATTAAACTGAGGGATTTTATATTTTTAGCTTTCTTTTTAATGTTCTGTGATTATTTATGATTTTAATGCTTTCTTGTTTTGTTCAGCACTTTGAGTTGCCTTTTGTATGAATTGTGCTATATAAATAAACTTGCCTTGAATGAAAAGGCTGCAGACTGAGGCTAGTTCTGAGAAGTGGAAAAAAGCAGAAGTGAAGCGCCTTCTTTAAAGACCTTATGACGGGTTTTTTAAAAAAAAAATAGTGGATATCAAAATTGCATGACAATGTCAATTTGAAAGAGATTCCGGCAAAAAAAATCCTATATTTTATAAAAAGAACGTGTTTTTCATGAATTTAAGTTGTCTATGCTCTAACCTGTGTGACGTCATAGCGGGTAACGCCCATGCATTGAAAACCATGGATCTATGCCACAGGACTGCCTTTTCTCTCTTCTCTCCACTGATGCCCAACTCAATACTGCACTCTACAGGTGACAATTGCTCACTACACATAAATTGCCGTTTTGAGTGTGAAAAAGTGTCCGAGGTGGGAATTGAACCCCAGCATCTGAATTGACAATCCATCGACACAACCACTGGGCTATCTCAGTGAACACAAAATGATACATTCTAGTAGTTATTTCATACTCGCTGTACACGGCCTTGTCATCTTGAATATCCGCGAAAAAAGAACGAATACCAAATTGGGAACAACTTACAGCGTTGAAACGTACCCGTTCTGACGTCACCAAGGGCTGTGAAGTTTTTTCGTCTCTAAGGGCGTTGCTATGGGGTTATTTCGATTTGGGGGGATCAGACAAAAAAAACAACAACTGATTTTGAAACCTTTAGTAGTTATCTTATAATATAAAATGGTATTAAAACTGTATTTCTAAATAAATCAAACCCGTCATAAGGTCTTTAACTCGTCAGTCCTTATCAGATCAGCTGCGAAACATAACACAGGAAGCCCACGTTTATCAGCAAAGAAGAACTTAAAAATAAAAAGAGGAAAATGTTGCTGCATAAAGACTGTTCTTCAGTGTGCACAAGAAAACGTTTATGATTAAGACTTTTATTAAAACAATATTATTCACAGAGAAGCTCGTGTCAGATCACTGCATCCAGCCCTGGGTCTACAGCCTCAGTCCTGGGTCTACAGCCTCAGTCCTGGGTCTACAGCCTCAGTCCTGGGTCTACAGCCTCAGTCCTGGGTCTACAGCCTCAGGACTGGGTCTACAGCCTCAGTCTTGGATCTACAGCTTCAGTCCTGGGTCTACAGCCTCAGTCCTGGGTCTACAGCCTCAGGACTGGGTCTACAGCCTCAGCCCTGGATCTACAGCCACCTCAGTCCTGGGTCTACAGCCTCAGCCCTGGATCTACAGCCACCTCAGTCCTGGGTCTACAGCCTCAGTCCAGGATCTACAGCCTCAGTCCTGGGTCTACAGCCTCAGTCCTGGGTCTACAGCCTCAGTCCTGGATCTACAGTCTCAGTCCTGGGTCTACAGCCACCTCAGACCTGGGTCTACAGCCTCAGTCCTGGATCTACAGCCACCTCAGTCCTGGGTCTACAGCCTCAGTCCTGGATCTACAGCCACCTCAGTCCTGGGTCTACAGCCTCAGTCCTGGATCTACAGCCACCTCAGTCCTGGGTCTACAGCCTCAGTTCTGGATCTACAGCCACCTCAGACCTGGGTCTACAGCCTCAGTCCTGGATCTACAGCCACCTCAGACCTGGGTCTACAGCCTCAGTCCTGGATCTACAGCCACCTCAGTCCTGAGTCTACAGCCTCAGTCCTGGACCTACAGCCTCAGTCCTGGGTCTACAGCCTCAGTCCTGGGTCTACAGCCTCAGTCCTGGACCTACAGCCTCAGTCCTGGGTCTACAGCCTCAGTCCTGGGTCTACAGCCTCAGTCCTGGACCTACAGCCTCAGTCCTGGGTCTACAGCCTCAGTCCTGGATCTACAGCCTCAGTTCTGGGTCTACAGCCTCAGTCCTGGATCTACAGCCGCCTCAGTCCTGGGTCTACAGCCTCAGTCCTGGGGGGTCTACAGCCTCAGTCCTGGGTCTACAACCTCAGTCCTGGGTCTACAGCCTCAGTCCTGGGTCTACAGCCTCAGTCCTGGGTCTACAGCCTCAGTTCTGGGTCTATAGCCTCAGTCCTGGGTCTACAGCCTCAGTCCTGGGTCTACAGCCTCAGTGTTGGGTCTACAGCCTCAGTTCTGGGTCTATAGCCTGAGTCCGGTGAATCGACAGTTTTGTAAAGTCCTCAGAGAAAATGACAGTTGTGATTTAGAGCGATACACAAATAAATTTAGTTTTGTGGACGGCTCCTCAGAGCGACACCTCAGAGCCGCTGTGAGGACAGGAGCGGGACACGAACCAGGATCTGTGTGTGTGTGTGTTCTTTTTACAGAGTGTGTGTGTTCTTTCTACTGTGTGTATGTTCTTTTTACTGTGTGTGTTCTTTTTACAGTGTGTGTGTGTGTGTGTGTTCTTTCTACAGTGTGTATGTTCTTTTTACAGAGTGTGTGTGTTCTCTTTTTGCTTTGTGTGTGTGTTATATTTACTGTGTGTGTGTGTTCTTTTTGCGGTGTGTGTGTTTTATTTTTACTGTGTGTGTTCTTTTTGCAGTGTGTGAGCAGAGCAGAGAGAACGGTCCTGACCAATCAGATCATAAATCCACTGGAGGAATGCGAACTTTTTGGAAAAATGCTCATAAAGCCTTCAGAATTTCACTCTGAACCAGAGCAGAGAAGAAACTCCTTTGTTACTGTTAGTTAGTGACTTTTAGTGTCTGCTTCAGTCTCTCTCACTCTGTCTCTACTCTACTCTGTAACAAATTTCTGTAAAGTTACAATGAAATTTCAACATTAAACAAATGTTATTTTGAAAAACAATTCAAACATGTTTAAGTATAAAATGGTTAAAAAAACATCCAGTTGCGTTTTAATGAAGCTGAATGCGCAGGTTCAGACTGAAAGAGTGCCTGCCAGCCTCGAGCCTCAGCCAATCACACAGCTCTGCCAGCCTCGAGCCTCAGCCAATCACACAGCTCTGCCAGCCTCGAGCCTCAGCCAATCACACAGCTCTGCCAGCCTCGAGCCTCAGCCAATCACACAGAGCTGCCAGCCTCCGGCCAACCCTCTCAGAGCAAAGCGGGCAGTTTAAAAGGCAGCCACTTCCTGACAAACAACGCTTCCTGAGGCTCTTAAACACCCACCACCTCCCCAGCACCCCCTCTGGCTCCTGCTCTGGCTCCCGCTCTGGCTCCCGCTCTGGCTCCCGCTCTGGCTCCCGCTCTGGCTCCCGCTCTGGCTCCCGCTCTATGCTCCCGCTCCGGCTCCTGCTCCGCCTACGCCCCATTCACACCATACTCTAGCGACCACCAGTGCTTGACCCCGGGGGGATCTGAGCTCATCTTCAGCTGCAATCGATCTCATTGCTGCAAGTGTCACGGCCGGGGTCAATGCGCCAAACAAATAAATAATTTTATTGTATTAATTGTGTCTTTGGTCTCTTCAGATTGAATTACCACAATTATCATGTGATTACAATAAAACGTTACAATGATTATTAATCACATGTGATTTTATGGTATTATTACCGTACTTTAACATGAGTGTAAAAGTCTTACACATGTGACCTCCTGCTTTAGTCAGAATGATACTTTTACATTAAACATGTTAAGTAAACTCCACTCCACTCTACTGTACTCTGCTCTGCTCTACTGTACTCTGCTCTGCTCTACTGTACTCTACTCAGTTGAGTTTCCATACAAAGAAATGATATAATATATAACAATAATGCATATGTCAGGGGTGAAAGAGCAGGTTCTTCGGTTCTAATTATCATCACGTGGAGAGCCGGGGTGCTTCGGGTGGTGCAAGTAAAAACACAATGTTCAAAACACACACAACATGCATACACAATACAATACAATACAATTTATTCTTGTATAGCCCTAGGTCACAACAGAAGTCATCTCAGAGGACTTAACAAAACCATTGAAATCACCAACACAGGTCAGAGAATCAACAGTTAAAACACATGAAGAATATAAAGCACACACAGAAGAAAATGTCCATACATGTTGTAGAATGCTAAAGTGTCCTGATCATCACCAATCCTTTCTGTTGGACACTAACTGTCCAACAAGACCCTCCTGCATCGACAAGGAAAAACTCTTAAAAAACCCAGTGGGAAAAAGTGAGAAACCTTGGAGGAGAACTAGGGAAACCCACAGGGAGGGAGACCCATATGAGAAAGGGATCCGCTCCTCCGGACGGACAGACTAATGATCTAGGACCTAAGCTAGCTACAGGACGTGGACCAGTGGACGCTGAACGTGGACAGGTCCGGTGCAGGACTGAAGCACTCCCAGGCGGGTCGGGCGGGGCAGTCCGCAGGTGTAGATGGAGAAGGCCAGGCTCAGAGATACCGTCATCGTACCATGAAACAGACAATGGGACAACGGGTGAATAGCAATGAACAAACTACAGTCAGAATCCTAAAACTGCTAAACAGATAAAGTAGGAAGGAGGAGAGGATAGTGCTCAAGTTACCATACTTCTCCCAGCAAACTGACTCCCTATGCAGCTTGACTAACACTCTGAGGAGTTTAACCTTCTCCGAGTCTTACCTTCCTAGCCATATGCTAAACTAAAGAGGACTGTTTTAAACCTAGCCTTGAATAAAGAATAACATACAGCATAATATATAACATAATATACAACATAACACAATACATTATTGAATAATATATAACATAATATATAACATAATACAGCATATATATATAATATATACACTACATATTATATATTACCTAATTATATGCTAAATTAAAGTAAAGTGCTTTAAGCCTGGCCTTGAATGTGGAGACCGTATCTGCTTCCTTAACATAAATGGGAAGCTGATTCCACAGTAAAGGAGCTTGGTAGCTAAATGCTCTGCCACCAACAGTGACCTTTGAGACCTTAGGGACCACCAGACGTCTGGCGTTTTGTGAGCGCAACGCTCGACTTGGTTGATACGACACTAACGTGTCTTGGAGATAAGAAGGAGCCAAGCCATTTATGGCTTTATATGTTAAGAGTAGGATTTTAAACTTTATTCTGTACTCCACAGGGAGCCAGTGGAGTGATTTTAACACCGGAGTTATGTGCTCCCTCCTTTTGGTACCTGTTAAGATCCTAGCTGCTGTATTCTGAACGAGCTGGAAGCTCTTCAAAGAGGCTTTAGGGCACGCTGCCAGTAAAGCGTTACAGTAGTCGAGCCTTGAGGTGACAAACGCGTGAATGAGTTTTTCCGCGTCACTTTTAGGAAGGAAATTCCTAATTTTAGCGATGTTCCGTAAGTGGAAGTACGCCGTTTTAGTTGCTTGGCTTATATAAGCCTTGAAGGAGAGTTCTTGGTCAAAAATGACTCCAAGATTCCTCACAGTGTTACTGGGTATTATACTGACATTATCGAGAGTAACCATCTGGTTAGTGAGGGAGTCACGCAGGCGCTTCGGACCGAGTAGGATCACTTCTGTCTTCTCCGGGTTGAGAAGTAGGAAGTTAAGAGTCATCCACATTTTAAGGTCCTTTATGCAGGCACTGAGCTTTTCTAGCTGATCTGTCTGATTAGGCTTCATCGACAGATAAAGCTGTGTGTCATCTGCATAGCAGTGGAAATTAATTCCATGCTTTTTAATAATGTTTCCCAGTGGCAGCATGTAGAGAGTAAAAAGAATCGGTCCGAGTACCGAACCCTGCGGCACACCGAATTCCACTCCAGAATAAGGCGACGAGTCCTGATTCACATTGACGAAGTGATATTGATCTGATAAATAGGATTTAAACCAGCCAAGGGCTGTTCCTCTAAGACCTATATCACATTCTAGCCTCTGCAGTAGAATGCTGTGGTCTATTGTGTCAAATGCAGCACTAAGGTCCAGTAGGACCAGCACTGACACTTGTCCATTATCGGCAGCTAGTAGTAAGTCATTTGTGACTTTGACTAGTGCCGTTTCAGTGCTATGATGAGCTCTGAATCCTGATTGAAAGACTTCAAACATATCATTTTCCTGCAGGTGGCAGCGGAGCTGCTCAGCTATAAGTTTTTCCAGGATTTTAGATATAAAAGTGAGGTTCGAGATCGGTCTGTAGTTTGTAAGTATTTCTGGGTCCAGGTTTGTTTTCTTCAGAAGGGGTTTGATTACCGCGGTTTTAAAAGCTTGTGGGACATAGCCACATTGTATGGATGCGTTTATTATATTTACGATAGGCTCAATTATCAAAGGAAGTATGTCTTTGAAGAGCCATGTCGGGACTGCGTCTAACATGCAAGTTGAGGCTTTTGAGGATGTGACCACAGAGATCACCTCTGCTTGGCTCACAGCCATGAATTTATTAAGGCCCACTGAAGAGTCTAAGTGGGAAGTCACGTATGCCGCTTCAACCTGTCCACCACTAACAGCAGGAGCAACCTCCTCCAGCTTGTCACGGATGGATGTAATTTTGTTATTAAAGAAGTGGAGAAAGTCGACACTGCTCAGTGAGCTTGGAATTTTAGGCTCGATTGCGCTATGGCAGTTTGTGAGTTTAGCGACGGTACCAAACAAAAATCTACTGTTGTTTTTATTCGCTTCTATTAAAGTTGAATAGTATTGAGTTCGAGCCCCGCGAAGGGCCTTCTTGTAGTTTCGGAGACCTGCTTTCCACTCCCTGTGGACAGGCTCCGAGTGGGAGTGGCAATATAGCCTCTCCAATTTTCTGACGTCCTGTTTTAAAGTGTGGAGTTGAACACTGTACCAGGGCGACGATGATCTAATCCTAATGGTTTTCTGTTTTAAAGGAGCTGCTGCATTTAATGCAGATTTTAAAGACTCCATAGTGTTGCCCACCGTTTGGTCGATGACTGAGGGACTGCAGCTGCTGTGAACAGGTTCACCTGCAGCAGTATTCAACATAGGCTGTATTAGTTCTTTGAACCTTGTGATAGATTTATCATTTAAGGTTCTTTTCATTATGGTTTTATCTTGCGGGACAGGAAAGTCCTCCAAAGCGAGATCAAACGTGATCAAGAAATGGTCAGACAGCAACGAGCTTTGACGCTGGATGTCAACATTGGAGACATCACAGCCGTAGGTCAGGACAAGGTCCAAGGTGTGGTTATGAATGTGAGTAGGTTCCTCGACATTCTGAGTAAAACCAACACCATCTAGTACGGCGCTGAAAGCTTTGTTTAAGCTGTCAGTGCTGTCGTCCACATGTATATTGAAGTCTCCAGCTATAACTATGTTTTCCCATTCCAAAACTAGGTTTGAAATGAAGTCAGAGAATTCTGTTAGGAACTCGCTGTAAGGACCAGGAGGTCGGTATAAAACTATAAATAGTACTGCTTTTTGTTTTCTCCACCCAGGACAGGTGATTGAAAGTGTTAAGTTTTCAAACGAGTGAAAAGCGTTGTTGGTTTTGGGACTAAGAACCAAGTTGGTGTGTGATATAATCGCAACACCACCGCCGCGACCTGTAGCTCTGGCTTTCTGGTAGTTAACATGCGTCGGAGGAGTGCACTCATTCAATCTAACGTACTCGTCCTGTTGGAGCCAAGTCTCCGAGAGCGCTAACAGATCCAAGCCCTTGTCTATAATAAGTTCGTTTATGAGAAGCAATTTAGACGAGATTGATCTGACGTTCATTAAACCACATTTAACAACCCTACTGTTAGAACTATTTCTGTCTGTCTGAACTTTTATTAAGTTACTGTGTCTGACACCTAGGTCAGATTTCCTCGCATATAGTGCTTTAGACTTCAAGCGGGGAACACACACAGTTTCAATCTGACTAGGGTCTGAGGCTAGTAACTGAGCACACACAGGCACACACACACATGCACACACAGTTTTAATCTGACTAGCTTCTGAGGCTAGTAACTGAACAGATGGGGGCTCAGAGGTTGTGGCAGAGCAGCTCTGCACCCGGGCCTCAGTTCTGCACCGTCATTTGAGCCGAGCAGAACAGTTTAGAGCCAGGGCCAAATTCTTAGCCAAAAGGGATGTACCCGCCAACGTTGGGTGGATATCATCCGAGCGGATGAGACCGGGCTTTCCCCAAAAGGCACTCCAATTGTCAACATGAACAACACCACTTCGAGGGCACCAGCCAGACAGCCAGCGGTTGAAAGCCGAGTGTCTGCTGAATGCTTCTGCACTGCTAGTGCTAGGTAGGGGCCCAGAGAAGATGACAGTGTCGGCCATTGTGCTAGCCAGCTTGCACACGGCGGCGACTTGCAGCTTCAACACCTCGGACTGTTTCCGCCGAACGTCATTACCACCCGCGTGAATAACAATTCGACGGAAACGCTGCTTGTGGGTCATCATGAGCCTCAGATTCCCTTCAATATCACCATGTTTTTATGCATAAAAACATAAAAACCTTAGTAAAACCCACCACCCATTTTGCACCCACCGACACATACATAAACTGTAGTAGTCGTGTTTTGTTTTTAACCTGTGGACTGTGTTATATTGTGACTTTAATATCGATGAATGATAATAATAATAATAAATCCTTCAGGAGTTGTGCACTGGGCATTTACAGTAAATGTTGTAGTTGTTTTCCAGTCTCCAGATCCACGTCACCTCTGTCCCACTCTGGTCCAGTTCTCCTCCTCTCCGCTCCCCCCTCTCCCTCCCCTCTCCCTCCCCTCTCAGTCAGCCCCAGTGCATATTAATGAGACAGGAGGGGGGAGAACGCGCTTAAAAAGAAGGCAGAGCGGAGAGATCTTCGCACAGTGGATCCAGCTTCGACTCCTGCATTACGCACAGAGACAGAAGCGCGCACTCGTACTCACACGCACACAAACACGCACAGGAGACCCCAGGACAGACCCCAAGGACCAGCGGACCCGAGACCTGCCTTGGACCCCGAAAAGAGGAGTGATTTAGCGGGAGAAAAGCTCTGAACGCAGCGGAGCCATGGCCCGTTACGTGACACTACTTCTGCTGCTGTTGGCTTTGTGCGTAATGAGCGCAGAAGGTAAGAAACTTCTCCCACGAGCTCTTTACTTCTTTGGCGTCGCGTAGAGAACAATTTTTTTGGCGATCTTTGTGTTGTTTTGGTTCTCACGCACGGGCTGGAGGGTAGTTACGTTGGTGTGACGTGTTGTTGAATGTGTTTCGTGAGTAGAAAATGAATGGGGAGAGACGTAAGAGAGAATGGAGATCAGTGGTACTGTCTCAGAGGAAGAATGTTCACCAAAGCACATCTGAGGAGCACAGGGACTGGCCTCCTGCTGGGACTCTGAGGAGCACAGGGACTGGCCTCCTGCTGGGACTCTGAGGAGCACAGGGTCTGGCCTCCTGCTGGGACTCTGAGGAGCACAGGGGCTCTCTGGTCTCTCTCTGAACTCTCTCTGGTCTCTTTCTGAACTCTCTCTGGTCTCTCTCTCTTTGGTCTCTCTGGTCTCTCTTTGGTCTCTCTTTGGTCTCTCTCTCTCTCTAGTCTCTTTCTTGTCTCTTTCTTGTCCCTCTCTGGTCCCTCTCTTCTCTCTCTCTGGACTCTCTGGACTCTCTCTGGTCCCTCTCTTCTCTCTCTTTCTGGTCTCTCTCTCTCTCTCTGGTCTCTCTCTCTCTCTCTCTCAGGACTCTCTTTCTCTCTCTCTGGACTCTCTGGTCTCTCTCTGGTCCCTCTCTTCTCTCTCTCTCTGGTCTCTCTCTCTCTCTCTGGTCTCTCTCTCTCTCTCTCTCTCAGGACTCTCTTTCTCTCTCTCTGGACTCTCTGGTCTCTCTCTGGTCCCTCTCTTCTCTCTCTCTCTGGTCTCTCTTTCTCTCTCTGGACTGGATGTGAGACAGACTTCTTCTTCTCTGACAATGTTCAAATCCAGGTTAAAAACAGTTGAGTTTCTGCAACAACTGAAGGATTTTATCGTCACTCTTTATAATGTGCTGTGGTTATTTATGATTTTAACGCCTCGTGTGACAGTTTCTCTCATGTTTTGTTCAGAATGTGCTCAGATTAAGACACATTTTGCCAAATTTGAGCCATTTTGGACTTATTTTTAATCACCTTTTGATAATTCCATCAATTATTTCATTGATGGAACATCCTTAAAGCTGCGGTTTGTAACTTTTGGTGGTAAAAAGTGTCCATATTTGAATGTTTTTGACCCGGCAGCTGAGAGGGGTCAGAATGGTACCTTTCCCTCCACATCATGTTTTTTTTAAATATTATTTCATATTATCCTATTGCAAATGTTGAATCTAAGACTCCCAGAGCAGTCTTTTTGACGGCTCAAAACAATTGAATTCGGAAAAGCTAAAAAAATAAAATGAGTTTGTTTTCCACCAGTCTCACAAAAAAGTGCTTAAAATACAGCATATACAGAACTGAGGCTGTAGACCCAGGACTGAGGCTCTAGACCCAGGACTGAGACTGTAGACCCAGGACTGAGGCTGTAGACCCAGGACTGAGGCTGTAGACCCAGGACTGAGGCTGTAGACCCAGGACTGAGGCTGTAGACCCAGGACTGAGGCTCTAGACCCAGGACTGAGGCTGTAGACCCAGGACTGAGGCTGTAGACCCAGGACTGAGGCTGTAGACCCAGGACTGAGGCTCTAGACCCAGGACTGAGGCTCTAGACCCAGGACTGAGGCTGTAGACCCAGGACTGAGGCTGTAGACCCAGGACTGAGGCTGTAGACCCAGGACTGAGGCTGTAGACCCAGGACTGAGGCTGTAGACCCAGGACTGAGGCTGCAGACCCAGGACTGAGGCTGTAGACCCAGGACTGAGGCTGTAGACCCACGGGCCCTGGGACCAGCGGAGACCAGTTCACAGATGCAGATGTAAAATTTGTCAATCTTGAGATCATAAACTGAGTTCACAGTGTCATCCAGCCAACTCCAGCTCCACCAATACTCTGTAATACCTTGTAAACCTCAGAACCTCTGGAATGTATTTGTTTTGATGTCTTCACTCAGGATAATCACTCTGGTCTCTCTCTGGTCTCTGTCTCTCTCTCTCTGCTCTCTCTGGTCTCAGGTTGTTCCTGGATGGAGCTAAAACCAGCTCCAGGTAGAGCTAGATAGATAATAAAACTATAGAGAATAGATGGTGCAGCAGTAACACGCATGCAAACAGATAAATACATAACTCTGACAATAGTCCTGTCAGCTCTGAGGTCATGTGACTGCTCTGGGCTCCTTCTGTCGGCTTGGCGCTGACTCCACTGTCCATATGCTGCTCTTCCACTCTCCAGCTCCACGCTCTGACAAACAAGCATCCACTTTGAAATCCCACATGGTCCCAGAGGGAGGCTGGCATGACCAGGAGAGACAGGGACCATCAGAGAGACTGCTCCATTTGAATATGTTCTGTCTCTCTATCCACAGGCGAGAAAATGGTCTCTCTCTGCTCTCTCTCTAGTTCCTCTCTGGTCTCTGTCTGGTCTATGTTTGGTCCCACTCTGGTCCCTCTCTGGTCTCTCTCTCTGGTCTCTTGCTGGTCCCTCTCTGGTCTCTCTCTCTGGTCTCTTGCTGGTCCCTCTCTGGTCTCTCTCTCTGGTCTCTTGCTGGTCTCTCTCTGATCTCTCCCTGATTTCTGTCTGGTATCTCTTTGGTCTCTCTCTGGTCTCCCTCTGGTCTCTCTCTCTCTCTGGTCTCTCTCTCTCTCTGGTCTCTCTCTCTCTCTGGTCTCTCTCTCTCTGGTCTCTCTCAGATCTCTTTCTGGTCTCTCTCTGATAACTCTCTGGTGTCTCTCTAGTCTCTCTCTGGTCTCTCTCTGGTCTCTCTCTCTCTCTCTGGTCTCTCTCTCTCTTGTCTCTCTCTGATCTCTTTCTGGTCTCTCTCTGGTGTCTCTCTCTGGTCTCTCTCTGGTCTCTCTCTGGTCTCTCTCTGGTCTCTCTCTGGTCTCTCTCTGGTGTCTCTCTCTGGTCTCTCTCTGGTGTAGGGCTGAAACAACTAATCGATTAATCGACGACTAATCGATTATTGAAATAGTCGACAGCTATTTTAGTAATCGATTAATGTTTGGTTCACACGGACTCAAACAGAGCAAAAATTACATGAAAATGTAGTATTTTTGATTAAAACCGACTTTGTTTTTATAATTTCATGAAAATCTGTCTGTCTCATCCAATCAGAGCAGAATTAGCACAAAGAGCCTGTTACAAACATTTACTTTAAGTTTACGCCATCAATACGTCCTCGAGTGTTGCCACTTTAGCTTTTTGTGATGAAAAAAAAAAAAAATTCTACACAATTCACAGCCAAGCGATTACTCGATTAATCGTAAAAATAATCGATAGATTAATCGATTACAAAATAATCGTTAGTTGCAGCTCTACTCTGGTGTCTCTCTCTGGTCTCTCTCTCTCTCTCTGATCTCTCTCTGGTCTCTCTCTGGCCTCTCTCTCTCTCTGATCTCTTTCTGGTCTCTCTCTGGTCTCTCTCTCTCTCTGATCTCTTTCTGGTCTCTCTCTGGTCTCTCTCTCTCTCTCTGATCTCTCTCTGGTCTCTCTCTGGCCTCTCTCTCTCTGATCTCTTTCTGGTCTCTCTCTGGTGTCTCTCTCTGGTCTCTCTCTGGGGGTTTCAGGTCAATATGGCACATCTAACACTCACATTCATGTTGTTATCCCAGCTCTAGAAGCATGGCCACTTCAATAATGTGGCCTTAGAAGCATGGCTAAACACTTCAAACCCGTATTCAGGTCCGTGTCTGTGTGAGTGAGATTCTGTCCTAGCCCATGGTTCCTCTTTGGTCCGGACCGAAAAAACCAGGTTCGGTTCAGGCTTTGGACCATAGTCACCAGGAGTCTTTACCAGACCAAACCAAGTCCTTGATCAAACCAAGTCCTGGATCCAGAGTCTGATCAAAGGACTGACTTCAAACACTTCAAACACTGATGAACCGCAGAACAAGAATCTCTGGTATTTTCCGGATGTTTGGACTTGTTTTCTGCTTTCAGGCTCCACTCACTGCATCCTCTGAAATACAGCCTCCTGCGCTAGCGTAGCATCCTCAGACTGTTTACAGATGACACTGCTAACAATGCAAACCCGCTCAACGAAGCCCAAAAGGGAAGTGCAAATCGAGAAAGTTTTGCTTCAACTCTCTCTGACTCTTAGGGAGAGACCAGCGAGAGACCAGAGACCAGCGAGAGAGACCAGCGAGAGACCAGAGACCAGCGAGAGAGACCAGCGAGAGACCAGCGAGAGACCAGAGACCAGCGAGAGAGACCAGCGAGAGACCAGAGACCAGCGAGAGAGACCAGCGAGAGACCAGAGACCAGCGAGAGACCAGAGACCAGCGAGAGAGACCAGCGAGAGACCAGAGACCAGCGAGAGAGACCAGCGAGAGAGACCAGCGAGAGACCAGCAAGAGAGAGACCAGCAAGAGAGAGACCAGAGAGAGAGACAAGAGAGAGAGACCAGAGAGAGATACCAGAGAGAGATTAGAGAGAGACCAGAGAGAGACTAGAAAGAGAGACCAGAGAGATTAGAGAGAGACCAGAGAGATACAATAAAGAGAGACCAAAAAGAGAGACCAAAGAGACCAGAGAGAGACTAGAGAAAGAAAGAAGTCTGTGGTTTACAGCTCTCTGTGGTGCTGGTATTTAAATAGTTATATTGTCTTTGTAAATCCAGAGCCATATAAGGACCGACCAATCAGAGGCCTTCATTCAGGGGGAGACTCATTAGAATATCATCTGTATCATTTGCGCATGATCTCTGTAGGAATATGGATTAATACAGACATTTGTGTTTTTCTTTCTCTACTGCTTCTGTTGATGTCCGTGAAGAGCTCATTCCCACGGCAGGAGCTCGTAGCAGAGCCGCTGTTCCCACCACATCCATAGGAGCTGCTTGTAATATAAATATATATTAAATAGGAACCAATTCTGTCTATTTTTGCTTGTTTGGAACAGCTCTAAACACAGACTGATGTAGCAGTTAGAGTAGCAGTTAGTGTAGCAGTTAGCGTAGCAGTTAGCGTAGCAGTTAGCGTAGCAGTTAGCGTAGCGTCGCCGTGGACACCAGCTTTGTGGCCTTTGCTGCTGTGTTTTGATCTCGCTCTGGCAGATTTAGTGAGTCATGGCTCAGAGCTGATGGATGGAAGAGACCTTGGCCTGTTCACACACAAACACACACACACACACGTTAACACACACACGCACACACACACACACGTTAACACACACACACACACACATTAACACACACATCCTCCCAGCTGCTCCTGTCTCTGTGCGTTTGGTGTGAAGGCTTCGACGTGTCTTCGCTTTGCTTTCAAGAAGAAATATGTCGCATTATGTTCATTTTGGCCCTGACACATGACTTACTTTAGTTTTTCAGTTTTTATCTCTCTCTCTGGTCTCTCTCTGGTCTCTCTCTGATCTCTCTCTGGTCTCTCTCTGGTCTCTCTCTGGTCTCTCTCTGGTCTCTCTCTGGTCTCTCTCTGGTCTCTGGTCTCTCTCTGGTCTCTCTCTGGTCTCCACCTGGTCTCTCTCTGGTCTCCACCTGGTCTCTCTCTGGTCTCTCTCTGGTCTCTCTCTGGTCTCTGTATTTCTTTAACATTATTCTCGTTTTTTTTTTTTTTTACAGCGTACAAATGCAGATGCACTCGCAAAGGGCCGAAGATCCGCTACAAGGACGTGCAGAAGCTGGAGATCAAACCCAAACACCCGTTCTGTCAGGAGAAGATGATTTTGTGAGTTTGTTGATACGAAAACCTCCATCTTTAGACACTCCTGGTACAGACATGTGACTCCGCCCCCTTCTGCTGCGGTCATGTGACTTCACAGACCTGGAGTTACCCACGTAACTTTACCACTCAGAAAATTAGAGTGAGGAGCTGTGGACACACACAGAAAGACACACACAGAGACACACATGAGACACACAGGCAGACACACACAGAGACACACACACGCAGGCAGACACACACAGAGAGACAAATGAGACACACACCGACAGACACACACAGACAGAGACACACACACAAACAGACAGACACTCACAGAGACACACACACGCAGGCAGACACACAGAGACACACAGACAGACACACACATAGACAGACACACACACACACAGAGACACACACACGCAGGCAGAAACACAGAGAGACACACACACATTCACATTCACACTCGCAAACACACCTGGATTCTCTTTGCCAGAGAGAGAGACTGGAGGGAGAGACCAGAGAGAGAGAGACCAGAAAGAGAGAGACCAGAAAGAGAGAGACCAGAGAGAGAGAGACCAGAAAGAGAGATCAGAGAGAGAGAGACCAGAAAGAGAGACCAGAGAGAGAGTCCTACCACTGCGGTGCACACAAGCCACAAAAGTTTTCCTCTTTAACTTTAACTAAAATAACTGTGATGTTAGTGTTTGATGTTAGTGTTTGATGTTGTTGGAGTAAACACACTTGAGAAACACACAACATCAAAAACACACAACACCAAAAAACACACAACAAAATCTGCAACACAATGAGGCCACAGAAGGAGAACCATGTCACAGCGAGACACCTCTGTAACGACAACATGACAAAAATTACAAACGTCAATACTTCCTGGGAGGACGAGCCCAACTGGTCCCGGTCCTGGTCCTGGTCGCGGTCCTGGTCCTGGTCCTGGTCCTGGTCCTGGACACACACACACACAGAGACAGACACAAACACACCTGGATTCTCTTAACCAGAAAGCGAGAGAAAGACCAGAGAAAAACCAGAGAAACACCAGAGAGAACAGCGAGGGAGAGAGACCAGCGAGGGAGAGAGACCAGCGAGAGCGAGAGAGACCAGAGAGAGAGAGAGACCAAAGAGAGAGAGAGACCAAAGAAACACCAGAGAGAGATGAGAGGGACCTCTGTTACGACAACATGAAAAAGTTACAAACGTCAGCACTTCCTGGGAGGACTGGCCCACCTGGTCCTTGTCCTGGTTCTTGTCCTGGTCCTTGTCCCGGTCCTGTCGTCCTGGAACCATGGGAAGTGACTCTAATTCCGATGGTATTTCCTCTGGTATCTCTCTTGGAGCGTGATGACATGATACCAGCTGGTTCTTCCTGGTCCTGGCCTCAGAGTGTGGTTTGGCAGCCGCCGCCGCAGCAGCCGCAGCAGCCGCAGCAGCAGACGACAGATGGTGTGGATCCAGACAGTGCTCTCTACTGCCCCCTACAGACCACTCACAGATGTCCTCACGCACAAACAGGTGGCTCTGGCTCCACACGCAGCAGGTGATAACAAACGCCAAGAGCAGAACGAGCAGAAAGAGCAGAACGAGCCCGAGTCGGAGGGAATAAGGAACAGTTAGGGTTTGCAAAAGTCCAAAAAGTTCAAAGAAGAAACCTTTTTGTAAGAATAAACAAGAAATGTATACAGTGAGAGTGAAACACACACAATCACACAGACACACACCCAGACACACACAGACACACACAGAGAGACACAAACACACACAGCAGGTGAAAGCTGTGGAACCATTAATGTTGCAACAGTCCATGAAAGACGAAAACTTTCTGCGAGAATTTAAGGAAATAATCTGTCCTCAGTCTCGTCTCCTCAGTCTCGTCTCCTCAGTCTGGTCTCCTCAGTCTGGTCTCCTCAGTCTGGTCTCCTCAGTCTTGTCTCCTCAGTCTCATGTCCTCAGTCTGGTCTCCTCAGTCTGGTCTCCTCAGTCTGGTCTCCTCAGTCTCATGTCGTCTCCTCAGTCTTGTGTCCTCAGTCTGGTCTCCTCAGTCTGGTCTCCTCAGTCTGGTCTCCTCAGTCTGGTCTCCTCAGTCTGGTCTCCTCAGTCTGGTCTTGTCTCCTCAGTCTCATGTCCTCAGTCTGGTCTCCTCAGTCTGGTCTCCTCAGTCTCGTCTCCTCAGTCTCATGTCGTCTCCTCAGTCTCGTGTCCTCAGTCTGGTCTCCTCAGTCTGGTGTCCTCAGTCTGGTCTCCTCAGTCTGGTCTCCTCAGTCTCGTCTCCTCAGTCTTATATCCTCAGTCTGGTCTCCTCAGTCTGGTCTCCTCAGTCTCGTGTCCTCAGTCTCGTGTCCTCAGTCTCGTGTCCTCAGTCTCGTGTCCTCAGTCTCGTGTCCTCAGTCTCGTCTCCTCAGTCTCGTCTCCTCAGTCTCGTCTCCTCAGTCTCGTCTCCTCAGTCTCGTCTCCTCAGTCTCATGTCCTCAGTCTGGTCTCCTCAGTCTGGTCTCCTCAGTCTGGTCTCCTCAGTCTGGTCTCCTCAGTCTGGTCTCCTCAGTCTCGTCTCCTCAGTCTTATGTCCTCAGTCTCATGTCCTCAGTCTCATGTCCTCAGTCTCATGTCCTCAGTCTCGTCTCCTCAGTCTCATGTCCTCAGTCTCATGTCCTCAGTTTCGTCTCCTCAGTCTCATGTCCTCAGTCTCGTCTCCTCAGTCTCATGTCCTCAGTCTCATGTCCTCAGTCCTGTGTCCTCAGTCTCGTCTCCTCAGTCTCGTCTCCTCAGTCTCGTCTCCTCAGTCTTGTGTCCTCAGTCTTGTGTCCTCAGTCTCGTCTCCTCAGTCTCGTCTCCTCAGTCTCGTGTCCTCAGTCTCGTCTCCTCAGTCTCGTCTCCTCAGTCTCGTCTCCTCAGTCTCATGTCCTCAGTCTCGCGTCCTCAGTCTTGTCTCCTCGGTCTCTCGTCCCCAGTCTCGCTCCCTGCTCTTATGAAACAGCCCTAACCACATTAGCAGCTGACTGTGGCCTGAATGGGAATGAGGCAGAATAACGTGTGAATGAAAAGACTAATTAGGTTAGATTACTCCCCAACAAGCTGCAGGACAAACATACAAAGCAGATATGAAGGTTTTGTGTTGAATTAAAGCTGGGGTTCGTAACTTTCAAACCACAAAACAGTGAACTAGGTCATACTCAAATGCAGCTGGGTGATTCTCGCGAAATCAGACTTACAAGGTGGCATGAAGAATAAGATGACCAAAGTAAATGCAATGGAAATTATAATGATACATTTATAAACATGTCATCACAGGCTATGTTGCACATGATTTAAAGTGAACATTATAAAAATATTTTTATTGTTTTTTCCATATTTAATAGTAAATTTCTCATTACCGCAACGCGTCCATTACTGAATTTGAGAACTTTGAAATACAATTTTTTAAACAAAAAAAATATGAAATGTATAAAGCATCAGTGCATGTTATACTATAAACAGTTACAATAAATAAACATGTGATATTAGGTATTCTTGTATAAAATAAGTTAAAGTTTTAAGGAAAATAACTTTGTCCACAACCATTTTTCTCATCCTCCGCAACAATTTTCAATAATCGTTTAAGTCCACAAGGAACTTACAAAATCAAATAATTCTGAAGGGAGGAACATCATTTCCAGTGACACTTAAAATAGCTACCAGGTAAGCACCTCATTTTATTTCTCTCCAGATAAAAGTTAAAAGTTTGTTCATTACAGCAGCTACACGACTTTTCATTTCTCATTACCGATACGCAACGTTTTTAACATTGATATATTTTTTTTATTTAAAAATTCTTGTTTATTATATACTTCATTGTGGTCCAAAAATAAACAGCCAGCTAAAGTTTAGCTAAGCCTTGTGGTGCCTTCGCAGACAGCGGAAAATTTCAAGGTCACTCATACTCCGCAACAGCATTATCATACACCGCAACAGTTAAAGGCATGTTGCGGTAGAGAGATTCACTGTTTCGGTAATGAGAAATTGATATGTTATACCAGGAATTAACACAGATATTTTTAACACATTTATGAAAAACACTTAAATAACAAAAATAATATAGCTTTTAATTATAAAGTATACCTGTAAACCTTCCAGCAGAAGTCATTAGTTTCAGTTGGCTCAGTTGGTAGAGCATTATTAGCCTTTAAGGCTAGAGGTCATGGGTTCAAGCCCACCACAAGACCTACTCCACCAACTCCCACTGATGTCTGCTGTTGTTGTATCCTTGGGCAAGACACTTTATCCCACTTTGCCTGAAGGCCCCTCTGAAAGACTAAGGCTATGCCATAGAGCTGTGCTCTGTGTAATGAGTGGCATCTCTGGCCACTTTCCAACCCAGGAATAGATTAAGGGGAAGAAAATGGATGGATTATTTTACAGAATATTTTGCCCCCCTGGTCTACTCCAAGGTACTGGAGAGGAGGCTACGTCCGATGGTCGAATCTCGGATTCAGGAGGAGCAGTGTGGTTTTCGTCCCGGTCGCGGAACACTGGACCAGCTCTACACTCTCCATCGGATACTCGAGGGTTCATGGGAGTTCGCCCAACCTGTCCACATGTGCTTTGTGGATTTGGAGAAGGCGTTCGACCGTGTTCCCCGGGGTGTCCTTTGGGGGGTCCTCCGGGAGTACGGGGTCCGGGGTCCTCTGCTGAGGGCCGTCCGGTCCCTGTATGACCAGAGTCAGAGCTGTGTTCGCATTGCCGGCAGTAAGTCAGACCTGTTCCCGGTGCATGTTGGCCTCCGCCAAGGCTGCCCTTTGTCACCGGTTCTGTTCACTGTATTTATGGACAGAATTTCTAGGCGCAGCCAGGGGCCGGAGGGGGTCCGGTTCGGGAACCACAGGATTTCATCTCTACTTTTTGCGGATGATGTCGTCCTGCTGGCTCCAACGAACCAGGACCTGCAGCATGCACTGGGACGGTTTGCAGCCGAGTGTGAAGCGGCTGGGATGAGAATCAGCACCTCCAAATCCGAGGCCATGGTGCTCGACCGGAAAAAGGTGCCTTGCCCTCTCCAGGTGGGTGGAGAGGTCCTTCCTCAAGTGGAGGTCAAGTATCTCGGGGTCTTATTCACGAGTGAGGGAAGGACGGAGCGTGAGATTGACAGGCGGATCGGTGCAGCGTGCGCAGTGATGCGGTCTCTGTATCGGGCCGTTGTGGTAAAGAGGGAGCTGAGCCGAAAGGCAAAGCTCTCGATTTACCGGTCAATCTTCGTTCCCTCCCTCACCTATGGTCATGAGCTGTGGGTAATGACCGAAAGAACGAGATCGCGGATACAAGCGGTCGAAATGAGCTTCCTCCGCAGAGTGGCTGGGCGCTCCCTTAGAGACAGGGTGAGGAGCTCGGTCACACGGGAGGAGCTCGGAGTAGAGCCGCTGCTTCTCCACGTCGAGAGGAACCAGTTGAGGTGGCTCGGGCATCTGTTCAGGATGCGTCCTGGACGCCTTCCTGGGGAGGTGTTCCGGGCACGTCCCACCGGGAGGAGGCCCCGGGGAAGACCCAGGACACGCTGGAGAGACTATGTCTCTCAGCTGGCCTGGGAACGCCTTGGGGTCCCCCCGGACGAGCTGGAGGAGGTGTGTGTGGATAGGGAAGTCTGGGCGTCTCTGCTTAGACTGCTGCCCCCGCGACCCGGCAACGGATAAAGCGGAAGAAAATGGATGGATGGATTATGCCCCCCTGGACTACCACCTTAACATGGTAAGGAAGTTGGAGTACTCTGATGATCCTGGGAGCTATGTTGTCTGGGGCTTCATGGTAGGGTCTCCCATGGCAAACAGGTCTCAGCTGATGAGTCAGACGAAGCGCAGTCCAAAAAACCAACCATGTATAGCATGTTATTGAGAACCGTGACGTCGCCCGGCATGGCGCAGCCGGGGCCCCACCCTGGAGCCAGGCCTGGGGTTGGGGCTTGTATGCGAGAGTCTGGTGGGCCTTAGCCCACGGGGCCCGGCCGGGCTCAGCCCAAAGGGATGACATGGGCAGGCCCTCCTTTGGACCCACCACCCACAGAGGGATCCGTGGTGGAGAGGTGCTGAGAGGACTGGGCAGCAGTCGAAGGCGGTGACCTCAACGACCCAGTCCACGCACACAGCATCTGGCTCTTGGGACGTGGAACGTCACCTCACTGGGGGTGACACACAGCTCGGGCACCGCAATCCAAATCCTCGAGAGGGGTTGGACGCTCCACTTTTCTGGTGTTTCTCGCGGGGAGAGGCGGCGAGCTGGGGTGGCCATTCTCATTGCCCCCCCATCTCAGCTCCATGTGTTGGAGTTCTCCCCGGTTAATGAGAGGGTCGCGTCCCTCCGCCTCCGGGTGGGGGACAAGTCTCTCACTGTTGTGACGGCCTACGGGCCTAACAGCAGTGCAGAGTACCCGCCCTTCTTGGAGTCCTTGGGAGTTGTACTGGACGGTGTACCGCCCGGGGACTCCGTTATTCTCCTGGGGGACTTCAACGCCCATGTGGGAAATGCCAGTGACACTTGGAGAGGGGTGATTGGGAAGAACGGCCCCCCTGATCTGAACCCGAGCGGTGTTCAGTTGTTGGACTTCTGTGCTAGTTACAGTTTGTCCATCACAAACACCATGTTCCAGCACAAGGGTGTCCACCAGTGCATGTGGCACCAGGACACCCTAGGCCGGAGGTTGATGGTCGACTTTGTTTTCATATCATCTGACCTTCGACCGCGTGTCTCGGACACTCGGGTGAAGAGAGGGGCGGAGCTGTCAACCGATCACCACCTGGTCGTGAGTTGGATCCGCTGGCAGAGGAGGAAGCCGGTCAGACCTGGCAGACCCAAGCGTGTAGTGAGGGTCTGCTGGGAACGTCTCGCTGAGCCCCCTGTCAGACGGACTTTTAACTCACACAACTCACTGGGAGAGCTTCTCCCAGGTCCCGGCGGAGGAGGGGGACATTGAGTCTGAGTGGACTATGTTCTCCGCATCTATCACCGATGCTGCAGCTCGCAGCTGTGTTCTCAAGGTCTCTGGTGCTGGTCCCGGCAGCAGACCCTGAACCCGGTGGTGGACACCGGCAGTAAGGGATGCGTCAGGATGAAGAAGGAGTCCTATCAAGCCATGATGGTCTGTGGGACTCCTGAGGCAGCTGTCCAGTACCGGTGTAACGCCGAGATACACTGTCTTGAAGAGATGCACTGCCTCAGCTGTTTATGATGTAATGCAAACCTGCGCATGCGCATCTCACGGCAACCGAAGCATACCAAGATGGCGGACCGTGAATTGCTTTAAAAGTTGAAATACGAACGAATTAAGACACGAATGCCACTTTTAATGCAATTTGAGGCGAGATGTTGATGGTTCCGTTTTGTCACATGTGGGTTTTAAGAGTCAAAGTTTCGTGCAAAGTTTAGTTTAAGCAGTCAACTGCGCCTGTGAAACCACAAAGCTAATGTTTTCATAGCAGTCCGCGGCTGCTGACGTAGGCTGATGACTCGTCCTGTGGCCACTCTACACTCTTACACTGGTCTGTCGGGTTGATAATGGAAAATGGAGAAAAAAATCAATCTAATTAAATATTTTGTTTGAACACACTATTGTTAATCATATTAAATACAGTACGATACATGTATTGAATGAAATTTATTATTTCCATTATCAACCCGACAGACCAGTGTAAGAGTGTAGAGTGGCCACAGGACGCGTCATCAGCCTACGTCAGCAGCCGCGGAGACTGCTATGAAAACATTAGCTTTGTGGTTTCACAGGCGCAGTTGACTGCTTAAACTAAACTTTGCACAAAACTTTGACTCTTAAAACCCACATGTGACAAAACGGGACCATCAACATCTCGCCTCAAATTGCATTAAAAGTGACATTTGTGTCTTAATTCGTTCGTATTTCAACTTTTAAAGC
This sequence comes from Knipowitschia caucasica, assembly GCA_964034765.1. Taxonomy (NCBI): domain Eukaryota; kingdom Metazoa; phylum Chordata; class Actinopteri; order Gobiiformes; family Gobiidae; genus Knipowitschia; species Knipowitschia caucasica. The sequence goes on from OZ035830.1 coordinate 2,389,272, forward strand.
AATTCACGGTCCGCCATCTTGGTATGCTTCGGTTGCCGTGAGACGCGCATGCGCAGGTTTGCATTACATCATAAACAGCTGAGGAAGTGCATCTCTTCAAGGAAGTGTATCTCGGCGTTACACCGGCAGGCCAAGTGTTCTGCGGCCCGGGCTGTTGCAGAGGCAAAAACCCGGGACTGGGAGGAGTTCGGAGAGTAAAGAGGTGCCTCGTCACGTCCTCTGGACCGGAGGGGAGTTTTCTTATGAGTTTTTCCTTGCCAATGCAGGAGGGTCTGTTGGGCAGTTAGTGTCCAACTAGAAGGACTGTGGTGATGATCCAGGACGTGACGACTTTAACATTCTAGAACAAGTATGGACATTTTTCAACATGTGTTCTATTTTTATTAAGTCCTCTGAGATTACTTCTGTTGTGATTTAGGGCTATACAAGAATAAATTGTATTGAATTGGGGGCAGAGGCTGAGGATGTCGGGGCGGATTCTTCCATCTCCCTGGCTGAGGTCACCAAGGTGGTTGGCAGCCTCCTTAGTGGCAAGGCTCCGGGAGTGGATGAGATCCGTCCTGACAATCTAAAGTCTCTGGATGTTGTAGGAGTGTCTTGGCTGACACGTCTCTGCAATATCGCAAGGCAATCGGGGGCGGCAGACCGGGGGTGGTGGTCCCTCTCTACAAGAAGGGGGACCGGAGGGTGTGTTCCAATTATCGTGGGATCACACTCCTCAGCCTCCCTGGTAAGGTCTACTCCAAGGTACTGGAGAGGAGGCTTCGTCCGATGGTCGAATCTCGGATTCAGGAGGAGCAGTGTGGTCCCGGCCGTGGAACACTGGACCAGCTCTATACTCTCAATCGGATACTCGAGGGTTCATGGGAGTTCGCCCAACCTGTCCACATGTGTTTGTGGATTTGGAGAAGGCGTTCGACCGTGTTCCCCGGGGTGTCCTTTGGGGGGTTCTCCGGGAGTACAGGGTCCTCTGCTGAGGGCCATCCATAAATGATACTTATGTGTACCTCTTACACTAATATTAATTTCTGCTAAATTTCCTTAATGCAGTTTAGAATTAAAAAAAAAGGTGTTTTCAGGGCTTATTTGTCATAGCCTGGCTATGCCAGACCCTTGTAGTTCCGCCATGCTCCACCAGAGGCGTTTGGCTGAACCACATGGGTCTGGTATCGACGCCATAGCGAACAACTTCCCCAGATTATTTTTTAATCGACCAATCAGGATTGCCGGTGTTACGTGGGGTTTGCACTGCCTTCTCAAGCTTCTCTCATGCAGCAGCGAGAGGAATCCAAGATGGCGGACGTAAAGTCAATGAATCTTTTTAAAAGAGTAAATACGATCGAATTAAGACACGGACGTCACTTTTAATGCAATTTGAGGCGAGATGTTGATGGTTCTATGTTGATAAATGTGTGTTTTAAGAGTCAAATGTTCCTGTAAAGTTTGGTTGAAGCACTGGTTCAGTGTTCCTGTTTACACACTATGCAGCAGGGTTGCCAGGTTCGGTGGTTCCCGCATATTTTTTTCCAAGAGACTTGTAGGTATTAAATAAACAGAAAGACAATAAACAGAATCATGATAGCCCAAGTTGATTACATTACGTTTTTATCCAAAAAATCATTCTGAGTTTTTTTGTGTGTGGGTATTCTCGCGAATTTTGGGTCGGAAAATCTTGCTGGGATTTGGCAACCTATGGGAGCCGTGTGCTTCCATGTGAGTGGTTGAAAGCAGACTTCATTCAAGATAACGGACAAGTGGACTATCCAATCACATACAAGGATTTTTTTACAAGGCCCTGCCTTCTGAAATCCAACCACTATGGCTCAGTACTAGACTCATGTGTGAAGTGCAGCGAACTACATGGGTCTGGCCAGAGTCAGGCTATATTTGTCATCCACCTTACTATGTAATAAATGAATACTGTTATTTGTTATAAATGAATTCTTTTGTTACTACTACTATGATGAAATGAAATGCTTTTGACCATTAAAATATCATTGGGTGTTAAATGTGAATAATTTCTAACCTATGTTGCACTAAATCTCATTTCCGAAACATTGAATTTCATTTCCGAAACACCATTCTCATTACCGTAACGTGTTCATTTGCAAATGATTTAATAATTTGTTTTTTTTGGGTTTTTTTTAGCAATTGTGTTGACACAATTTGTAGTACTACTTTTTATATCCCAATCACAAAAAATATATATTTATGTCCGTTTTCAAAGGAATATCCTAAAAAAACTAGATGTAAATCATTAAGTGTGTTGCGGTAATGAGACAAATTATAAATATTTTCAAATTTATAAATATAACGAAGTAATCTTTCCTGACTGATACATTCCTCTTGGCATAAGTGTTAATGAGCTACTTTTAAAATTTCCCAATTTTTTTTATTTTAACAATAAATGTGATGTGATTTCATGTTGCGGTAATGAGATTTTTTTGGCACTCAATATCTAAAATACCTGTAATTCAACTAAAAAAATCAAAAATGATGTAGAAAAATAATGTGTTTAGTAAGTTCAGACATTCATCTAAAGTGCAAAAAAGAAAATTAGTCTTCAAATGCCTTTTGAAAATTTTGAAGTTGGAATTGTTTTAAATCTGGATTTCGTGAGAATCACCCAGCTACGTTTCTGTTGGTTATTATTAACAAAAAAGAGAGAGAGACCAGTGAGAGAGATCTGAGAGAGAGACTAGAGAGAGAGACCAGTGAGAGAGAGACCAGAGAGAAACAGATCAGAGAGAGAAACTAGGGAGAGAGACCAGTGAGAGAGATCTGAGAGAGAGACTAGAGAGAGAGACCAGTGAGAGAGAGACCAGAGAGAAACAGATCAGAGAGAGAAACTAGGGAGAGAGACCAGTGAGAGAGATCTGAGAGAGAGACCAGAGAGAGACATGCGAGAAAGAGAGAGAGATATTAGGGAAAGACCAGCGAGAGAAAAAAGAACGAGAGAAAGACCAGCGACCAGAAAGAGAGACCAGAGATAGGCGAGCAAGAGAGATAGACCAGCGAGAGAGAGAGATCAGAGATAGACCAGCGAGAGAGAGAGATCAGAGATAGACCAGCGAGAGAGAGACCAGAGAGAGAGACATGCGAGAGAAAGACCAGAGAGGGGGAGAATAGAGAGAGACTAGAGAGGGACATGCAAGAGAGAGAGAGAGACCAGAGAGAGACCCTGTTGTTGTTAAGTCTAAAATATTGTGTTAGAAAAGCGGAAACAAAAGTGTCCGAGTCTCGACAGGAAATGAATCCAAACATTTTAATGGAGGTTGTCTTCGACTTCCTCCTTTCTCCTCTGGTCCGTTAACATTCAGGGGCTGGTGCCTTCTTGACGCGGCACTTGTCCGGAGAGGCCCCATGGTGCGGGGGCTGCTTTCCCACATTGCTCTGGTTCTGCCTGAATATACCACATGCAGGGCGGCTGTGGCTACGGTTTCACAGAGACCAGCCGAGCTTTTGTCGGGGAGCTGCAGAGTGATGAACACGAGCGCGGAGAATGAATGGACACGTTTCAGATCAGCTCCAACGGCTTTGACACCGATTGTTCTGTTGTTGGTCACAACGGAACAGTCTAGAACCACCAGAGGCAGTCAATTTGACAGGTTTTAACTTTGGAAATGTGGAAAGAAAGATCAGTGAGAGAAACATGGGAAAGAGAGAGACATAGACATAGAGAGAGAAAACAGAAAGACACCAGCGAGAGAGACCAAGAAAGAGAGAGCAGAGAGAGAGAAACCACAGAGACCATGTGTTTGTTATCATTGCATTTCCTGTGTTCAAACTACTGTTTGTCTGTGACACAAGAGCTAATGTCACATGACTGACGTCACATGACTGATGTGTGATGTCACATGACTGATGTGTGATGTCACATGACTGATGTGTGATGTCACATGACTGATGTGTGATGTCACATGACTGATGTGTGACGTCACATGACTGATGTGTGATGTCACATGACTGATGTGTGATGTCACATGACTGTCCGCAGTGTGACGATGGAGAACGTGGCTCGGTTCAAAGGTCAGGAGTACTGTCTTCATCCCAAACTGCAGAGCACCAAGAACCTCGTCAAGTGGTTCCACATCTGGAAGGACAAGCACAGGTACAGATACACACAGGTACAGACACACACAGGTACAGATACACACAGGTACAGACACACACAGGTACAGATACACACAGGTAACAAGCACAGGTACAGACACACACAGGTACAGATACACACAGGTACAGACACACACAGGTACAGATACACACAGGTACAGATACACACAGGTACAGACACACACAGGTACAGATACACACAGGTAACAAGCACAGGTACAGACACACACAGGTAACAAGCACAGGTACAGACACACACAGGTACAGATACACACAGGTACAGACACACACAGGTACAGATACACACAGGTACAGACACACACAGGTACAGATACACACAGGTAACAAGCACAGGTACAGACACACACAGGTAACAAGCACAGGTACAGACACACACAGGTACAGATACACACAGGTAACAAGCACAGGTACAGATACACACAGGTACAGATACACACAGGTACAGACACACACAGGTACACACAGGTAACTAAATAAATAAATATTACATTAAAATTTCATTTTAAGGCCATGTATTTTGTAAAGAAGTGAATATTGAGTCTCCTTCTCCTTCTTCAGGGTGTATGAAGCATGAAGACCTTTGATCGATCCTGGATGACGAAACACGGACTATTTTATTTCAAAGTTTAAGCTATAGCCCTATTCGCACAACATTAGTTTTACCTCTGGGCCACTGCAAACAAATACACATTGAGCAATAGACTGTATATAGACAGTGCACATACCTGGCTTGAGGAAACCTAATAAGATAAGATAAGATATTCTTTATTTATCTCACAAGGAGGAGAAATTTACACCATTTATTTCTTAAACCCTGTATTCCTGTACGATTCTGGTGTTTATACGTTCATTATGTCTTCAAACCAATCAGGAGCCTCTGTCGGAACAGCGCGAGAAGGGACCGACCAGCTTCGCTTGTGATTGGTTCTCTAGTTGCTAGGTTGTTACTACTACTTTGCCTCCAGAATCACCATTTGGTGATTAAAATGTCTTCCCAGGATCAGAGAGAAGGCTAAAACATGGATTTATAAGACTATAAGAATGTTGAGTGTGACACAAACGCTTACTGAGCTCGAGGAGTTAACTTTTACCTGTAAGTCAATAGTAGCCAGAGCTAGCGGGTTGTTTGTTTATATACGGTCTATGCTTCAGATTCTCCGCGTTTTGTAAATGGTGCTAATTTCAGTCTGTTTGTGGTTTTGGCTCAGGTTCCTGGGGCTAACAGCTGTTCATACCACGAGACTGGAGTAAGACCATATTTCCTATTCTCCCAAGTCTCCTTTGGCAAAACTAACTGTGTGCGAATAGGGTTACCATGACGACCGCATAAATAACATGATGTCAAAGCTCGTCTTTCAGAATTGGGCAGATTTATATTTGTATGATTTCAAAGGACATTTATTCTTTTCTGGTTTGAAGCTATGACCCAGAAGATGCTGTTTTTTCTGTTTCTTGTGCTGCACCCGGAAAGTGCAGCGTTGTGTGTGTCTGTTGTTGTGTATCTCTGTACAGTGGTCCCTGGTGTCAGCACAGGGGTGATGTGTTCTCAAAACAACACGCAATCTGTGAAGTCCAGGAAGAAGCAGCTGCATGTGTTAAGACTGTAAAAACCATCACACTTTATACACTTTTCTAACCACCTGAGAGAGACCAGAGGGAGACCAGAGGGAGAGACCAGAGAGAGACCAGAGAGAGACCAGAGAGAGACCAGAGGGAGAGACCAGAGAGAGACCAGAGGGAGAGACCAGAGAGAGACCAGAGGAGAGACCAGAGGGAGAGACCAGAGAGAGACCAGAGGGAGACCAGAGGGAGAGACCAGAGAGAGAGACCAGAGGGAGAGACCAGAGAGAGACCAGAGGGAGAGACCAGAGAGAGACCAGAGGGAGACCAGAGGGAGAGACCAGAGAGAGACCAGAGAGAGACCAAATAGAGACCGGAGAGAGACCAGAGGGAGACCAGAGGGAGACCAGAGGGAGAGACCAGAGAGAGACCAGAGAGAGAGACCAGAGAGAGACCAGAGGGAGACCAGAGGGAGACCAGAGAGAGACCAGAGGGAGACCAGAGGGAGACCAGAGGGAGACCAGAGGGAGACCAGAGAGAGAGACCAGAGAGAGACCGGAAAGAGAGACCGGAAAGAGAGACCGAGAGAGACCAGAGGGAGAGACCAGAGAGAGACCAGAGAGAGACCAGAGGGAGAGACCAGAGAGAGAGACCAGAGGGAGAGACCAGAGAGAGACCAGAGAGAGAGACCAGAGAGAGACCAGAGAGAGACCAGAGGGAGAGACCAGAGAGAGACCAGAGAGAGACCAAATAGAGACCGGAGAGAGACCAGAGGGAGACCAGAGGGAGACCAGAGGGAGAGACCAGAGAGAGACCAGAGAGAGAGACCAGAGAGAGACCAGAGGGAGACCAGAGGGAGACCAGAGAGAGACCAGAGGGAGACCAGAGGGAGACCAGAGGGAGACCAGAGGGAGACCAGAGAGAGAGACCAGAGAGAGAGACCAGAGAGAGACCAGAGAGAGAGACCAGAGAGAGACTAGATGGAGACAAGCCACAATGGTTTTCTTCTTGAACTAAAGGTAACAGTGATTCTGGAGGGACCACTGTATGTTTGTTCATGGTGTGTTTATGGTCTGTTTATGGTCTGTTCATGGTCTTTTGTAAATCGTCATTGGATACTTTTCAGGGCGACATCAGTGTCGTGCCATTCCCTGTGGGTCACATGATCTAAAGCCCTGGAGAGAGAACCATGGGACAGATTTGGACCAAGGTATCCACAGTTACGTGGGTGAATAAGACCAACACGTTTTATTTTTGTAATGTTAGAACCAGAGTAGAACTGCGAAGAACAAATATTATGCATTATTATGAAACGTTTAGAAGTTGATATGTCTCGGTTTGGGAAGTATTTATTTCAATCTTGTATTTTTCATACTAAATATAAAAAAACAATAAGATAAGTTAGTTTGAAATGTATGTGATAGATGTAGATCATACATTCTTAAATGTTTCTACCTTCAAATCCAAGATGGCGTCGTAAAGAAACAGTCTACTCTACTCTACCCTATTCTATCCTACTCTACTATACTCCACCCTACTCTACCCTACACTACCCTACCCTACCCTATCCTACTCTACTCTGATTGGGAGCGTTTCCGCTGGCCCCAGGTTCTCGGTTTCAGTCCCTGTTTGGTCCTGGTTCTGTCCATAGACCGTACATCAGGAGTGGACTGACCGAGTGTGACATCACCCTCGTGTTAGCCTTTATGTGGAAGAGGCCGATTTGAACATAAGCTTGTTGGAGCCTACTTCCTTTTATGGGCATTTGTTTCGACGGTGTTATCTTTGTGCAGTAGCAGGGGCAGATATATGGCTATATAGTCTGCCAAGTTAGATATAGGAGTATTTTGACAGAAGGGGAGGGTGGATGGTTCCCCTAGATTAGCGTGGATGGAGCTAAAAACAACTCTAGGTCTGTTTTTAATCATCTAAAAACTAAGCGTAATATTTGTCCTTCCACAAACAAGTCTATTGTAAACTGCTGTGGACCAACTTTAGCAGTGAGTCTTTTTGTCACTTTCTCGTCACAGAACGTGCATCACTCTTGTTTTATTGAAAGAATATATAATAAAGTTTAAATATAGACCTATATGCAGTATCTATATATATGTAAATGTACTGTAAGCTTGTATGTAGCTGGATATTTTGAACATGACTTTGTATAGACTTTGTAAATAGGCCTCTTCTGTGTCAGCAATAAAGTGTGTGTGGAAACGAATGGAGAGTTTCTATACCGGGAAAATGGAAAATTATAAGAGAGACCATAGATGACTGAGACTGTAGGTCCAGGACTGAGGCTGTAGACCCAGGACTGAGGCTGTAGACCCAGGACTGAGGCTGTAGATCCAGGACTGAGGCTGTAGACCCAGGACTGAGGCTGTAGACCCAGGACTGAGGCTGTAGATCCAGGACTGAGGCTGTAGACCCAGGACTGAGGCTGTAGATCCAGGACTGAGGCTGTAGACCCAGGGCTGAGGCTGTAGACCCAGGACTGAGGCTGTAGACCCAGGACTGAGGCTGTAGACCCAGGACTGAGGCTGTAGATCCAGGACTGAGGCTGTAGACCCAGGACTGAGGCTGTTGTGATTTAGGGATTTACACTTTAAACTAAATGGAATTAGGAAAAAGCAGCAGTAATAATATTATCTTTAGTGAATTTATGGAGACATTAAAAGCAAGAAGGAAAGTTGGAGATGTCATGACGCGTGTTGTCCAGCAGAGGGCAGTGTCGCTCCAACGCCGGGAGAACAGAGGACCTTTTGTTGCAGATCCGTGACATAACTCAGCGACAAAAAGAGTTATTTAACAAACAGAGATATTTTACACAACAGAGAGTGAGCAAAAGTGTAATTTTGTATTTATTGTGACGTTGACACCAAACTGATGCTAAAACTAACAAACAAACTTCTTTCTACAGTTTCAACTTTTCATTTTTCTCGTCGGTGTTCACAGCTTCACAGAGACTTCCTCATCGACCTGAGAATAAATTAAAACGTATTTCTCCAACAAATCTACACTGTCCCTGCGCTACTCCACTCCAGGTTTCAGGATAATAATAATAATAATAAAAATAATTATAATAATGAGGATAATAATAATAATAACAATGATACATCTTTGTTTGTTCAAAAGAAATATTTACAAAGTGCTGCAGAGTCAGGAATGATACGAGTCTATATTAAAAGTTGTTATAATATAGAATATAAGAAATATAGGAATACAATAAGAGACACAAATCCAGAGAGAGAAAAGAGAGAGACCGACGAGAGAAAGACCAGAAAGAGAGAGACAAGTAAGAGAGACCAATAAGAGACCAGAGAGAGAGACCGACCAGAGAAAAACCAGAGAGAGACAAGAAAGACCTGAGAAAGAGAGACCAGAGACAGACCAGAGAGCAACCGAGAGAGACCAGAAAGAGACAAGAGAGAGAGACCAGAGAGAGAATAGAGAGCCAATAGAAAGATACAAGAGAGACTAGAAAGAGAGACCTTTTGGGACAAACAAATGTATTATTAATCACACAAGAAAGTTAGACACCCCAGCTTAAATAAGGACCTGGTCTGGTCTTTAGCTGCCTCAGTGCGGACAGACTTTGGATGAGACTCAGAACATTTGCAGAAGGATCATATTCATGCGAAGTCTCCCTCTCTGCCTCTGTTTGTTCTGCCTGGTTACAGAGCCGCGGACCACTATTCGGCAGCGCGGGCCCTGTGCATTCAGCGAGGATCACTATTTGGCAGCTGGCAGCCACGCCTCCTTCTACAGCCTGACATTGCGCATAGAACTCTAGAGAGAGCGGTGTTATCACACCATCAGTGATCTATCTATCTATCTATCTATCTATCTATCTATCTATCTATCTATCTATCTATCTATCTATCTATCTATCTATCTATCTATCTATCTATCTATCTATCTATCTATCTATCTATCTATCTATCTATCTATCTATCTATCTATCTGTCTATCTATCTATCTATCTATCTATCTATCTGTCTATCTGTCTGTCTGTCTGTCTATCTATCTATCCATCTTTAAAGCTGTAATTTAATTTTTTTTACTCGAGAGACCAGACAGTGAGAGAAGAGAGACCAGAGAGAGAGAGAGAGAGACCAGAGAGAGACTAGAGAGAGACCAGAGAGAAAGAGAGAGAGGCCAGAGAGAGACCAGAGAGAGACCAGAGGGAGACGAGAGACCAGAGAGAGAACAGAGGGAGACCAGAGGGATACTAGAGAGGACAGAGAGAAAACAGAGAGAGAGAGAGAGAGACTAGAGAGAGAGAGCAAAGAGGGACTAGAGAGAGACCAGAAAGACTTAAGAGAGACCAGAGAGAGAGACAGAGACCGGAGAAAGACACTTCCCAGACCTCAACTCAGACCAGTCAAAAACGATAACTGATTTTCATATAATGCATCGGTTTTATATAGCGCTTTTTTGGACACTCAAGGACGCTTCACATGTGTCATTATTCATTCACTCCATACACGGTGGTGATAAACTACTAATGTAGCCACAGCTGCCCTGGGGCACACTGACAGAAGCGAGGCAACCAGTCTGTGCCATCGGCCCCTCCGACCACCACCAACCATTCACACACACACCAGACTCATTCTAATGTGGGGAAGAGTCTTGCCTAAGGACACAACGGCAGTTTGGCACTTTACAGCCGCAGCCGCCCCACTGTGGCTGGTGTTCCCAGAGGTTAAGTGTCTTGCCAAGGACACAACAACAGTAGTCAGTGGGAGTCGATGGTGAAAGTCTTGAGCGGGGCTTGAACCCACGACCTTCTGGCTCAAAGGCCAACGCTCTACCAACTGAGCTACTGCCGCCCCAATTTTTATTTTTACACATTTTTATTTCCCCCACAACATTCCCTTGGCAACGAGCCCTAGCAACGGCCCCTAGCAACACTTACAGTAGATACCAAAATCAGTTAAAAAGTAAAAACATCAACTTCATATTGATATTTTTCGACCTGGTTCAATGGACGACAACACCATCAGGTACAACAGAGAATAAGTAACTTTTCCCACAATAACATAAACAAACAGAAGCAACTGTCTATTACTAGCTGTGCTTTTAGGTGTTAAGAATATGTTGTATGCTGTCTGGAGATTAGCGTTAGCTTTAGACAAGGTGAAACATGTGACCTGTGATGGTGGCATATGGGTAAGAGAAGAATATTATGATAGATGGTTATTGATAATGAGACTATGATAATTCATGTTTTTGAATGTGAAAAAATATCTTAAGTTGAAAATAAATGGTGGAACAAGTATGACTAAATGGTTAAAAAAAAAGGTTTTCCACGTGTAACTCCCTATGCTGCCACCAGAGGGAGGAGATTTTTCCCCCCAAATGTAATAATTACAGGTTCTCTGCTACTCTCCTCCATACTCTGCTCTACTGTTCTCTGATTGGGAGAGTTTCCACATACCCCTTTAACCAGTAACAGGTCCTTTTTTTGTCCCTCTTGGTCCTGGTTTTATCCAGGCCGAGCAGGAACTAAAGTGTTCTAACTGACAATGATTGGTCGGAGTGCTGCTGGAAGCCATGGTAACCAAGGAATTAGGTTGTTGGGATGCGGTACAAGATACTAAAGCGTAATGGAAACACGACCAGACTAGAGTAGATTAATAACTGTACACATTTATCCTAATAATGTCTTATGTTTGAACTGTACAACCTGCCCTTGCACAAAAATCCCCTTTCTATTGTGCAAGTTACAGAACGAACATTCTGATTTTATCAATGTATGAATTATATCAACATTTGGTATGTAAGTATGTAGCCTCAATTTTTAAACTGTTTAGTTTTATAATTGTGATTGGCTTTATACACCTTGCCCAGGGACAACAGCTGAAAACTAGCTTTGCAGCTAATGCTGACACATTAACAGAAATGTTCATTAATGTGTAATGTCCCTGTCAAATAAACTAATAAATAAATAAATAAAATAAATAAATCAGATTCAGACTACTTTATTGATCCCTCCAGAGCAGCACAGCAAGAGTAAATTAGAGTAGACTAAAGTAGAGTGGAGTAAAGCCGAGTAGGGCTGGTGGGAACAGTGCGTATGCTCATTCAGTCATTATTTACCCATTTTATCCATTTCTGGGTCAGGGGGAGGCAATGAGAGCTGCCCCCAATCCTCACAGCACCAGTCCCTTGCTGATCCTCCGGCAGGTTGTGAGTCCACAGGAAGATGGCTTCTGATCCGTCAGCGGCGACACAACCTTGGCCTTTCAGTGAGGGCTTCGGGCAGCGTTGGGTTAAGTGTGTTGCCCAAGGACACAACGACAGTAGTTGGAGTAGGTCTCGTGGGGGGATCAAATCCACGACTTCCACTGTCGCTCCTTATATTAAAGGGCGTATGTCTCCTATACAGTGTTGGGCACGTTACTTTGAAAACGTAATTAGTAGTTACTAGTTACTTCTCCCAAAAAGTAACTGAGTTACTAACGGAGTTACTCCACTATAAAAGTAACTAGTTACCAGTAAAAGTAACTATTGCGTTACTTTTTCGTTTTGTTCTGGAACATAATGTGCACCCGACGTGCGCATTTTTACCTTTAACAGTGCCAATATTTCCATCTAGAAAAGGCTGTTTTGCTGCTGAAGTCCTGTTCACTCTTCATCTCTGTCTGTGCTGTAAAGCCCGCCACTGTGAATGTGGAAACACCGGTGAAGCACTGACTTCAGTCCAATCAGATGAACATATACATCATATAAATCAAGTGGACAATTTGTTTGGCTACAGCAAAATATGTTTTATGCCCGCATTGTTTGTTCATACAAAACGCAAAACTATGAGTTATGGGTCTTACCTTATAAATGACCTGCACAGTCCACTTCGGTTCAGACCAGTTCCTTGTTTAAATCCAGTGAATGGTTTGAGCGTGGATATGTAATCCTCCATTTGGAAATGAGTCCAATGAGTTTTAAAAAGTAAAACAAAACGCGTGTGTCCTCCGTAAACTCCTGTGTTTTGCTGCAGCCGGCTGCATCCAATTTCTAAAATCAACCGTCTTACACTTCACCTCTCTTTCTTATCATTCCTATAGTAATTGAAAAATTACCCTATGTGCATTTTAGATTATGTAAAAATGTGTTATATGTATGTTAGCCAAACCTGTTGCTGTCCTTAGCAGATAAACCAGGAAGAGCAAGGAGCTTATCGATGGAATTGTATGCAGCCGACTTCTGCGCTCACATGCGCTCCTCTGTGGCTGACCTCACGGTGATACAAGCCGTGGATGAGCGCGATTAAGACCCATATTTGTTTCAAAAACACAATTTATGAGCCATCCTCTCAACTGTAGACATGTAGATTGTAGAGGAAATATGTTTTACATCAGCCAATAATTGCTGAGAGGTTTTCTCATCCTCCCTTCTCTCATGACAACACGTTCATTGTGCGTCTTGAGTAACGCGCAGTAACGGGATGTCGGAAATGATAACGGCGTTATAGTTACTGTCAAAGTAATTAGTTAGATTACTCGTTACTGAAAAAAGTAACGGCGTTAGTAACGCCGTTACTAGTAACGCCGTTATTCCCATCACTGCTCCTATAATATTCAAGATACGAGAATGGGAATGTTATTTTACATGATTTTACTGCAATATTCTGCCATTCACCATTCACTAGTCACTTTACCTGTTAATATTATTTCTGATGTTTATTCTGCTCATACTCATATTGTCATATTCTACGCTGCTAATGTACAATATACACATCTGTAAATACTTCTGAACCAAGTGCAATTATAGCCCAGAGTTTATTTTATTTTATTATTTTATCATTTATCTTAATTTTATTGTCTATTATCTTGAATAATAGACTTATTTAATGTGTGCAATCGGAGTGCTCTTAATTCCTTATCTCTCTGCTGTAATGTGCGCAACGATGACACTGAAATTTCTCCACTGTGAGACGAATAAAGGTTTCATCTTATCTTAACTCTCCCTCTTCTTCCACTCACAAGATGGCCGCCACCCACACTACAGCTACATGCTAACAGCCTCTCTAGCGCACACAGCACCATCCCAGCAGCAGCAGCAGCAGCAGCAGCAGACAGCTCAGCCTGGTTCACTCAAGCAGCGACCTACGAGCCGAGACACACACATCCAGCCTCTCTCCTCCACAACCCTCCGCGCTTCTGACATGCTATCCACGCTAAACCTTTAACACTTTGAACCAACCTTCCCTGGACGTCGACAAGCATCCAGGACGTGAAAAAAAACACCTTGAGAAAAATCACCCGAAGACGAAGCTACAAATTGATGCATCTCGCTCTGCGTCGTCGCGGCTTGTTTTGACCTGGTAAGATTAGCCTGCTATGCTAACACTTCCCCAACATTAGCATCTCCGATTTACCACTTTTAACCCAACGCACAAACCTCAAATTGCGTTTATAAATGACGTATGAGCACATTCACACCGGAAAAGCCAGCTAGCATTGCAATACTAGCGTTAGTTTAATTGCTATGCGTGTAAATACATTGGATAGCTGCTAGCATCGCAGTTTTGGCAGCTATTCAAATACATTCACACATGACATTATAATACATGGTTATTCCAAGGCGTATTAGTACATTTTGTGGTTTTAATATTCGTTGTGATTTTTTTTAATCTGTAATTGTCACTGCCTTTTACGTGTCTTCTCTCTCTAGTTGTCATTTTGAGGTGCACTCGAGAAGGCACCTGGATTTGACGGGTTGCCAGTTCTCGTCTGGTTTCTCTTGTTTTCGCCCATAAATATTTGTTTAACCCTCTCCTAAAGAACAGTAAAGCCATTGTTTGTGTTTTGTGGATTGTCCCAGCAGTTTCGTTTTCTTTACACGCACGCACACACACACACACACACACACACACACACACACACACCACACACACACACACACACACACACACACACACACACACACACACACACACACACACACACACACACACACACACACACACACACACACACACACACACACACACACACACACACACACACACACACACACACACACACACACACACACACACACACACACACACACACACACACACACACACACACACACACACACACACACACTTTCGCCAGTGTCTCGGAATGTTCTGGTGTATTGTAGGCTGTTCTTATAGACACAGCCTTCGTATTGTTAAGGGTATAAACGGCCTTGGATAAAGAACACTGGCAGGACACACACACGTGACTTTTGTAGCGAGTTAAAAAACAACTATTTGCATGTCCTTCAGTGAGTTTGATAAGAGCTTGAGGCTGAAATGGGTCAAATATTGAAGGGTGTGCAGGGAATGATGTGTTTTTGGATTGCTTCTAATGGATTTCTTAGGGATTTATCTCAGTACGAAGACACCTGATGGCAAGGCAAGTTTATTTGTGTAGCACAGTTCATACACAAGGCAACTCAAAGTGCTGAATTTTAGCTGCATGAATCTTAAAGTATAGCCGTGACTCTGGGACCAGCAGCAGGCCAGTCCCTGTGCTCCTCAGAGTCCCAGCAGGAGACCCGGACTAATGATCAGTTTCTAATTAGTCGACTGATTTTAAGATTTGATGGATGTTCCTGGACATAGCAGGGAGAAAGTTAGTTTGACAGAAAGAACTGGAAGAACTGGGCTTAAAGCTGGAGTGCCTTAGTATTAATAATGTATACATAACCTATATTCTAAACGTGTTACGTAACATACACACATTTAGAATACAGGTTATGGTTATCGCTCTCTTGCTCTCTGTCGCTTGCTGTTGCTCTCGGTCTCTCCTTGTCTCTCTGTCTTTCTCTGTCTCTCTTGGTCTCAGTCTGTCTGTCTCTTTCTCGGTCTCTTACTCTGTCTCTCTACACCTCTCGCCGTCTCTCTCAGTGTCACTCTCGGTCTCTCTCTGTCTCTCAATGTCTCTCTCAGTGTCACTCTCGGTCTCTCTCTGTCTCTCAATGTCTCTCTCGGTCTCTCTCAGTGTCACTCTCGGTCTCTCAGTGTCTCTCTCGGTCTCTCTCTGTCTCTCTCAGTGTCACTCTCGGTCTCTCTCTGTCTCTCAGTGTCTCTCTCGGTCTCTCTCTGTCTCTCTCAGTGTCTCTCTCGGTCTCTCTCTGTCTCTCTCAGTGTCACTCTCGGTCTCTCTCTGTCTCTCAGTGTCTCTCTCAGTGTCTCTCTCGGTCTCTCTCTGTCTCTCTCAGTGTCTCTCTCGGTCTCTCTCGGTCTCTCTCGGTCTCTCTCAGTGTCTCTCTCGGTCTCTCTCTGTCTCTCTCAGTGTCACTCTCGGTCTCTCTCTGTCTCTCAGTGTCTCTCTCTGTCTCTCTCTGTCTCTCTCAGTGTCACTCTCGGTCTCTCTCTGTCTCTCTCGGTCTCTCTCAGTGTCACTCTCGGTCTCTCTCTGTCTCTCAGTGTCTCTCTCGGTCTCTCTCTGTCTCTCTCAGTGTCACTCTCGGTCTCTCTCTTTCTCTCAGTGTCTCTCGGTCTCTCTCTGTCTCTCAGTGTCTCTCTCGGTCTCTCTCTGTCTCTCTCAGTGTCACTCTCGGTCTCTCTCTGTCTCTCTCTGTCTCTCTCTGTCTCTCTCGGTCTCTCTCGGTCTCTCTCTGTCTCTCTCAGTGTCACTCTCGGTCTCTCTCTGTCTCTCAGTGTCACTCTCGGTCTCTCTCTGTCTCTCAATGTCTCTCTCGGTCTCTCTCTGTCTCTCAGTGTCTCTCTCGGTCTCTCTCTGTCTCTCTCAGTGTCACTCTCGGTCTCTCTCTGTCTCTCAGTGTCTCTCTCGGTCTCTCAGTGTCTCTCTCTGTCTCTCTCTGTCTCTCTCAGTGTCACTCTCGGTCTCTCTCTGTCTCTCAGTGTCTCTCTCGGTCTCTCTCTGTCTCTCAGTGTCTCTCTCGGTCTCTCTCGGTCTCTCTCTGTCTCTCTCTCTGTCTCTCTGTGTCACTCTCGGTCTCTCTCTGTCTCTCAGTGTCTCTCTCGGTCTCTCTCTGTCTCTCTCAGTGTCACTCTCGGTCTCTCTCTTTCTCCCTGTCTCTCTCTGTCTCTATCCTTTCATAAGTTGTGGTTACAGACTTGCAGCCCTCGTTCATGAAGACTCCTGCTTCACCTTCTTTTGTTCTACCTGTTGAATTGTTGCACCAGAACTTATCAAAATGTGTTGCTGAACGCTTGCACTTGTCCGAATGTTATCTCCGGGCAGTGAACTGGTCCAAATATGCTGAAGGTGAAAAGCGGTGTTATCAGTGCCGTTTGTGCAGACGGTGAGCGACTTCAGAAAGGTTTTTGCGAGTCCCTGGTTACTGTGTAATGGAGCTGCTTGATTCTGTGAGTAAAGGTCGGTGTGTCTGGTGCTGAGGCTGCGAAACATCTACTGCTGTTCGTTCGAGACACACATAAACACGGCCACAAGATACATTGTGTTTGTTCTATTTATTTGTTTAATAATAATAGATTTTATTTATTTGCTGCCTTTCTAGATACTCAAGGTTGCCCTACACCACAAGCAAAAGCATTTACTTAAGTACACATTGGCTGCCTTTGACATATTTGTCTGAGACCGGTGATTTCTGTCTATTCGACTGGGGATTACAGGACAACAAAAATAGATCAAAACAAAAGTATTTTCCAGTTTTTCACAGTCACATAATATTCTGTGGGTCTTAAGAATCAGTGATATCAAAAACAGCTGGCGGTCAATGAGTTAAGTTGGGGCGACAGTGGTAGAGCATTGGCCTTCGGTGGTTGATTGAGGCCACCGCGAGACCTTCTCCACCGACTCCCACTGCTGTCGTTGTGTCCTTGGGCAAGGCACTTTACCCACATTGCCGATAAGGAGCGTGGAAGTATTGTACGCTGCCTGCCTTAATGTGCGTGTATCAAACTGAAGTATTTTACGATGAAGAAGAAGCTCACAGTGTACAGCCCTAAACCACAGCAGCAGTCGTCTCATGAAGGACTTTACAAAGTTGTGAATTTACCAACAACAGATCAGAGAATCAAACTGTTCAAACACGGGTCCATAGAGCGCGGGATGACCACTGTCCAGAAATGTTAATGTCCTGGATCATCACTGTCCCTCTAAACAGAAAAATGAGACCTTGAGGAGGATCCGCTCCCACAGACGCAGTGATAAAAACAAAACAAAAACAGAAGCCAACTCTACGACCACCAGACATTTTAGTGGATTTTAAAACGGTGCAACGCAATCTCCGTGAGATCTCACCTTATTGTCGTTCTGAAAACAAAGGCAGAGAAACATTCCTTTTGAAAGTTGTTAAAATCCTTGTGTCCCTCTACAGTGATTAAAAGTAGACCAAAAACACTAACTTTTTCTAACTTTACCAGCCCTGGGTCATTTCATTCTTTTAGATCCCAATTTAAGGTATTTTCTTCCACTTTTAATCATCAAAAAGCGGCAAAAAAAGATCTTTGGAAGTTTTTAAGTCCATTGTTTTTCGTACTTTTAAGAGTAGGGTAGCGTCGAGCGGGGGGGTCACAGGACGGGACAGGACACTTTCCCCCCCATCTCTCTCTGTCTCTCTCTCTCTGTCTCTGTCTCTCTCTCTCAGTCTCTGTCTCTCTCAGTCTCTCTGTCTCTGTCTTTCACTCTCTCTGTTTCTCTCAGTCTCTGTCTCTGTATCTCTCTCAATCTCGTTCTCTCTGTCTCTCTGTCTCTCTCTCTCTCTCTCTCTCTCTCTGTCTCTGTCTCTCTCTCTGTCTCTCTCTCTCTCTCTCTCTGTCTCTGTCTCTGTCTCTCTCTCTGTCTCTCTCTCTCTGTCTCTGTCTCTCTCAGTCTCTCTGTCTCTGTCTTTCACTCTCTCTGTTTCTCTCAGTCTCAGTCTCTGTCTCTGTCTCTGTCTCTCTCAGTCTCTCTCAATCTCGTTCTCTCCCAGTCTCTCCATCCCCCAGTCCTCCGCCGGCCTCGCCCCTGACCCTCTCGGCCCCTGTGCTGGGTCTGCTCTCACGTAGGCTTCTCTCGCTCTCCCGCCTCCCGCGGTGTGAGATGGGAGCTCAGTGTAAAACTAACCGGGTTTCTCTCCTCAGCCCAAACAGTGCCGCAGCCGCCTGCCGTGTGGGATCAGAGCTGGCCGGTCAGCAGCCGCGGGGCCAGAGCCAAGTGAACCAGTTTACTGCCACAAATCCACCCTCACGTTTGACCCTGTAATCTGTTTTAATAGGCGTTTATATCTCGTGCCACATCCCGAAAGGATTTAGAGACGTGACCAGCTGCAGGAAGTAGTGACTAGTTGTACTGACGGATGGTTATTGGGTTAAATGGTCAGAAGGAGAAATATCTCAGACATGGCCAATGTTCGACATTATTACATTTCATAACACTTTTAAGCAACTTTTGTTAAAGTTAAACTCATCATTCTATCAATGTGCAGAAGCCAGTACTTTTCCCTTGTTTTGTCTATCTGAAGGCCAAGCTACATGGCACCGTGGAAGCTGCTGATTGGAGGTCTCCATGCCTCCGCTCTGTATAATACACTTGCATTCTGTTGTTCGTGTTGTTCGTGCTGTCTCTACCATCGACAATAAAACATGTCTTCTGTCTGAATGAAAGACGCGATCCCAGACTATGTCATCTTCTTCAACATCCTCTCTGGTCTCTTTCTGGTCTTTCTCTGGTCTCTCTTTGGTCTCTCTATGGTCTCTATCTCTGATTGGTCTCTGGTTGCCCTAGTTGGTCTCTCTCTCTGGTCTCTCCCTGGTCTTGCTATTTCTCTTTCTTTCTTTCTTCCTCTCCTATTTTTTTCTTTTCTCTTTTTTTCTGTCCTTTCTCTCTTCTCCTTTGTTTCATTCTGGTCTCTCTGGTCTATCTCTATCGGGTCTCGCTGGTGTCTCTTTCTCTGGTTTCATTCTCTTTCTCTTTCTCTCACTGATCTCTCAATGCTCTTTGTCAATGGAACAAGTTGTCGGCAGAAGAAGATTCATTCGTCCCACAATGGGGATATTTCAGTTTGATGCATACACATACATGCACATGCACATACACATACACATACACATACATGCACATACAAATACATATACATACACATACATACATACACATCAAGGCAAGCAGCGAACATCACATCCGCGCTCCTTATAGGCAAAGTGGGTTATGTGTCTTGCCCAAGGACATAACGACAGCAGTTATGAGATCTATTAATATTTGTTGCATGACTCAGACTGACTTTAAGAATGTCAAGTTTCTCTCCAGAATTGATCCAAATGGCAGATATTCAACAGTGCTTTACTTTGGTCACAACAATTATCTTTGTCATTGTTGCTGTATTATTTGACAACACAGACCAGATGTCACTGCACACCATGTATCTGGAATGCAATGTTCAAGTCCAGGTTAAAACCAGTTCAGTTTCGCTGCAGACAACTCTTCCTCTTTTTAATGCACTGTGATTATTTATGATTTATTTACTATGCACATTTAGTTTCCTTGTGTTTGAACTGTGCTATACTAATAAACCTGCCTGAACTTGCCCTTTCATGCTTTTGTTTCATGCCAAACCTCTCTGACTCAGGACATTCTCAGTTATGGCCCATTGAATCAAAAGCTTATGTAATGTTTGCTCTGTGCTTTTGGAGTGAAGAGTCTTAAACGCAGTCTGAGGATCACGCGGAGGTCGCACAGATTGATACAAAGTCGATAAAGTCAAAGTCGTCTGCAGCGACCGCGGCGCAGAGAGCAACCGGAATTTACTGTGTGAATTTGTCAGAATGGAGACGGTACAAAAACTGGAGGAGGAAGGTTAGGGACAGAGCTTTATGGCTGTATGGCTACAGCGCGGCATGAATGGGTGATATTTAAAGTACTGCCATTATCCAAGTAACAATATTCAGTCTGGTTTCTCTCTGATTTCCCTCTCTGGTCTCTCTGGTCTCTCTCTGGTTTCTCTCTGGTTTCCCTCTCTGGTCCCTCTCTGGTCTCTCTCTCTGGTCTCTCTCTCTGGTCCCTCTCTGGTCTCTCTCTAGTCCCTCTCTGGTCCCTCTCTGGTCTCTCTCTGGTCTCTCTCTCTGGTCTCTCTGGTCTCTCTCTGGTCCCTCTGGTGCCTCTCTGGTCTTTGTCAATGGAAGCATTAGTTTCTAAATGATATGATCTATTAATATGTTGCAAGTCTCAGGATTGTTTTGCTGCATCGTGCTGCAAAACTTGTTTTCTTTTCAAAGTCAATGGGAGGTAGAGTTGCAGCAAATCTTCGTCCATGAGCACATCCCTACTGCTAACCCTTCATTGAGCTAGCGGGTTACCACTGGTTTCACAGACCTCTTCACACAGGACCAATCTCCCCTCGTCGACCAGGACTGTAGTTGTCTCGCTGCTTGTCTATTTTGGGTGTACTTCCCTTTCTTTGTGTAAATAATTCGTGGGAGCTTCCTACAGCGCGGCGGAGATAACAAGGCCAGTCCCCACAGACCGGATTATTAATTTCAGTCTGACGGCGCAGCAGCCGCAAACTAGGCCACAGGCTTTCAAGGGCAAAGTCTGGCGTCACAGCATTTCTCTCCAGTATAAACCTGGATTTTTACCAATAATAACAAACAGTAATAATAACGAGTGCTTTTCTGGACACTCAAACAGATCAATACAAAGTCGATAAAGTCAAAGTCGTCACACAATGGGAAATAAAGTTTGTTGGTGATTAGAACTGGAGGAGGAGGGTTAGGGGGAAAAAACTGACAAAGGCTGAATGTGTACAGTGCGGCACAGATGGGTGACGTTTAAAGCACTTCCATTATCCCAGTAACAATATTCAGTCTGGTTTCTCTTTGGTTTCTCTCTCTGGTCTCTTTCTGGACGCTCACTGGTCCTTCTATCCCTCTGGTCTCGCTCTCTGGTCTCGCTCTCTGGTCTCGCTCTCTGGTCTCGCTCTCTGGTCTCGCTCTCTGGTCTCGCTCTCTGGTCTCGCTCTCTGGTCTCGCTCTCTGGTCTCGCTCTCTGGTCTCGCTCTCTGGTCTCGCTCTCTGGTCTCGCTCTCTGGTCTCGCTCTCTGGTCTCTCTCCTTGGTCTCTCTATTTGGTCTCTCTCTTTGGTCTCGCTCTCCGTTCTCGCTTCTCATGTCATTATCTTTCACTCCAACCACAACTGCCCTGGGGCACACTGACAGAAGCGAGGCCACCAGTCTGTGCCAACAGCCCCTCCCACCACCACCAACCACACACACACCAGACTCATTCTAATGTGGGGGAAGTGTCTTGCCTAAGGACACAACCACAGTTTAGCACTTTACAGCCGCCCCACTGACTGAGAGCCCATTGAACTGAATGAGCTGCTCTTTTGATAATGGTGTTTCCCGTTGTGTGCCGTTTACGTCGCCCTCACACAGTCGGGCTCTTGACTCGCACTGGTCCAACAGGTTAGTTTCATTCCTCAAGTCTGCCCCGGGTCACGCATGGCTACAGCGGCTGAATGAAAGCCAGTTAAACAATAACACGTCTCTCTCTCGCTCTCATTCTCTTTCTCTTTAAAGGCTGTAAATAAACAAAGGATAGGGACTAATGATAAAGTAAAGGTTACCAAATAAGGTCATGTAGATATCCAAACATGTCTATTGCATGTTCTGCTCGTGTTGTTGAACCAGAAGTGGACTAAAGGTAAAGATAACCGGCTACTGTCGACTGATTTACAGATGTGATTGTGAAGGCCATAAAGTCATGTAGAGCGGAGGACGGTAGCAAGATCCTAATCGTTTAGTCACAGATTTAGAAAATACAATGAACCAAGTGAAAAGAATAGAGTACGGATATTAACTACTATTAAGTAATCAAGAAGACATGATTTCCTCTGTCCTCGAGTCTCAACCACAGACTGCTGTAAATGGAGAGTTCTGAGTAGGGCTGGCAGAAAACGGAGCTTTAGCACCAGCTCGACCAAGGCCAGGGTACTACAATACCACCAGATGGGGGTTAGGGTAAGGTTGTCTGGTGGGAATGGAGCCGTTATGAACCCGGTCTTCCCTGTTGCTCCGGTGTGAACGCACCTTTACAAACACTCATATGTTTGTTGTTGTCAGATCTCTTTGTGGTGAGTGACCCTTCTGCACAGACCTGGTTCTACTGTTCAAACACACACACAGGATCCAGGGGCAAGTGCAGACACGTCCGGTCAATCTATGACAGAGAGACCAGAGAGAGGGAGGGAGGCTAGAGATGGAGAGGGAGAGAGGCCAGAGCCAGCTCAACAGCCTCCTACTTTTTCTTGGGTTGAGGTCCGAGGCGCTTTGGGGAAATTACCAACTTTCAACAAATTAAAAAAATCACAGCTGAGGTTTTATTTGTTTGTCTCTCTTATTTGAGGCGTATTTTGGTGAGTTCTTTCACACATGACAAAGCTGCTTCCAGCCTCTGCACCCACATCGCTCTGAAAACACTTCTAACTCTGCTGTGTCTGTTGTTTCTGTCTCTGCAGATAAAAGAATCCTGCTAGAGGATTAGCGGACCGTCAATGAGGAACTACCGGCTCATCTTCTGCCACAACCTGAAGCAGCCCTAGATGTTTTACCCTTTCACCGGTGTGGGGAGGAGCGGATAGGACACACTTAAACTGCTACACGGTGAGCTCCGGGGGCTATGGTCCTGGGGAGGGAGAGAGGCTGGACACACATTCTAGTAGCTCCCGAATGGACGGGGAAATGTCAACTCTGAATGTGTCACATGATAACTAACTATACCTTGAGGGGAGAGACCGGACTGAGGGGAGAGACCGGACTGAGGGGAGAGACCGGACTGAGGGGAGAGACCGGACTGAGGGGAGAGACCGGACTGAGGGGAGAGACCGGACTTACAATTGTAAACCGCTTTGTGACTCTGGTCTGTGAAAGGCGGTATATAAATAAAGATTACTTACTTACTGAGGGGAGAGACCGGACTGAGGGGAGAGACCGGACTGAGGGGAGAGACCGGAGAGAGGGGAAAGACTCTATTCTACTTTACTCTTTCCTCCTTCTCTTGGCAGACGTCAGGCCTCGGGGTTGTGGTGAGGAGGAGGAGCGCGCCATGAGGAAGAGCGTGTCTCCGTTGCCAGGCGACGGAGGCGGGAGCTCGGCGGGCAGCGCGCGGGTCTTCGGCGTCCCGCTGGAGCAAGTGGAGCACGCTCTCACGGTCGGCGGACACGAGGTCCCAGCGCTGGTCAAACACATCGTGGAGTTCATCGAGGAGCACGGTGAGAGGCCAGAGAGAGAGGCCAGAGAGAGAGAGGCCAGAGAGAGAGAGAGGCCAGAGAGAGAGAGAGGCCAGAGAGAGAGAGAGGCCAGAGAGAGAGAGAGGCCAGAGAGAGAGAGAGGCCAGAGAGAGAGAGAGGCCAGAGAGAGAGAGAGGCCAGAGAGAGAGAGAGGCCAGAGAGAGAGAGGCCAGAGAGAGAGAGGCCAGAGAGAGAGAGGCCAGAGAGAGAGAGGCCAGAGAGAGAGGCAAGATAGAGAGAGAGAGAGAGGCCAGATGGAGAGAGAGAGAGAGGCCAGATGGAGAGAGAGAGAGAGGCCAGATGGAGAGAGAGAGAGAGGCCAGATGGAGAGAGAGAGAGGCCAGATGGAGAGAGAGAGAGGCCAGATGGAGAGAGAGAGACCAGATGGAGAGAGAGAGGCAAGATAGAGAGAGGCCAGATGGAGAGAGAGAGAGAGGCCAGATGGCGAGAGAGAGGCCAGATAGAGAGGCCAGATGGAGAGAGAGGCCAGAGAGAGAGAGAGAGGCCAGAGAGAGAGAGAGAGAGAGGCCAGAGAGAGAGAGAGAGGCCAGAGAGAGAGAGAGGCCAGAGAGAGAGAGAGAGAGGCCAGAGAGAGAGAGAGAGAGGCCAGAGAGAGAGAGGCCAGAGAGAGAGAGAGAGAGGCCAGATAGAGAGGCCAGATAGAGAGGCCAGATAGAGAGGCCAGAGAGGGAGGCCAGAGAGGGAGGCCAGAGAGGGAGGCCAGAGAGGGAGAGGCCAGAGAGGGAGAGGCCAGAGAGGGAGAGGCCAGAGAGGGAGAGGCCAGAGAGGGAGAGGCCAGAGAGGGAGAGGCCAGAGAGGGAGAGGCCAGAGAGGGAGAGGCCAGAGAGGGAGAGGCCAGAGAGGGAGAGGCCAGAGAGGGAGAGGCAGAGAGAGGGAGAGGCCAGAGAGGGAGAGGCCAGAGAGGGAGAGGCCAGAGAGGGAGAGGCCAGAGAGGGAGAGGCCAGAGAGGGAGAGGCCAGAGAGGGAGAGGCCAGAGAGGGAGAGGCCAGAGAGGGAGAGGCCAGAGAGGGAGAGGCCAGAGAGGGAGAGGCCAGAGAGGGAGAGGCCAGAGAGGGAGAGGCCAGAGAGGGAGAGGCCAGAGAGGGAGAGGCCAGAGAGGGAGAGGCCAGAGAGGGAGAGGCCAGAGGGGGAGAGGCCAGAGGGGGAGAGGCCAGAGGGGGAGAGGCCAGAGGGGGAGAGGCCAGAGGGGGAGAGGCCAGAGGGGGAGAGGCCAGAGGGGGAGAGGCCAGAGGGGGAGAGGCCAGAGGGGGAGAGGCCAGAGGGGGAGAGGCCAGAGGGGGAGAGGCCAGAGGGGGAGAGGCCAGAGGGGGAGAGGCCAGAGAGAGGGAGAGGCCAGAGAGAGAGGGAGAGAGACCTCTCTTCAGGTGCTTCCGTCATCTGCCCAACATAAATTTACGGCCTTCACAATAAAATCCTTAAATCAGTCTTCAGTTTTACAATACCAGCTTTAGCTTTACTCTAGTTCTAGTTCAATAACATAAGCACAACGTATACTCTCCAAACTTTCTTTATTGACAGCCTTAAAACCCATGTCTTTAATCACCAGCGCGAGAGACCCTGACGGCATGTAGTCGTCAAAGACCGTAGTATCCGTCTATTATCAACGGGGGAAATGTGTTTGGAGCACATCCTGAGTTAGACTTTAGTGCACGTGTGTCTCTGTGTCCTTCAGTTGTAGACTCTCTTGGGGCTCGTGCAGATGGGACTGGAACCATTGAGGCAGAGACGGTCCCAAATCTCCTGAGAATCAATGAATAAAGCGTTACATAAGAAGTCACGGTGTAAACAACATATGAGGAATGTCAGAGGAAGAGGTTATGGAACTACACAGTTCTGTCTGTAGAGAGAGGCCAGAGAGAGACAGGCAAGAGAGAGAGGCCAGAGAGCGAGAGAGAGAGGCCAGAGAGCGAGAGAGAGAGGCCAGAGAGCGAGAGAGAGAGGCCAGAGAGCGAGAGAGAGAGGCCAGAGAGCGAGAGAGAGAGGCCAGAGAGCGAGAGAGGCCAGAGAGCGAGAGAGGCCAGAGAGCGAGAGAGAGAGGCCAGAGAGCGAGAGAGGCCAGAGAGCGAGAGAGAGAGGCCAGAGAGCGAGAGAGAGAGGCCAGAGAGCGAGAGAGAGAGGCCAGAGAGCGAGAGAGAGACAGGCCAGAGAGCGAGAGAGAGAGGCCAGAGAGCGAGAAAGAGAGGCCAGAGAGCGAGAGAGAGACAGGCCAGAGAGCGAGAGAGAGAGGCCAGAGAGCGAGAGAGAGAGGCCAGAGAGCGAGAGAGAGGGGCCAGAGAGCGAGAGAGAGGGGCCAGAGAGCGAGAGAGAGGGGCCAGAGAGCGAGAGAGAGGGGCCCAGAGAGCGAGAGAGAGGGGCCAGAGAGCGAGAGAGAGGGGCCAGAGAGCGAGAGAGAGGGGCCAGAGAGCGAGAGAGAGGGGCCAGAGAGCGAGAGAGAGGGGCCAGAGAGCGAGAGAGAGGGGCCAGAGAGCGAGAGAGAGGGGCCAGAGAGCGAGAGAGAGGGGCCAGAGAGCGAGAGAGAGGGGCCAGAGAGCGAGAGAGAGGGGCCAGAGAGCGAGAGAGAGGGGCCAGAGAGCGAGAGAGAGGGGCCAGAGAGCGAGAGAGAGGGGCCAGAGAGCGAGAGAGAGGGGCCAGAGAGCGAGAGAGAGGGGCCAGAGAGAGCGAGAGAGAGGGGCCAGAGAGCGAGAGAGAGGGGCCAGAGAGCGAGAGAGAGGGGCCAGAGAGCGAGAGAGAGGGGCCAGAGAGCGAGAGAGAGGGGCCAGAGAGCGAGAGAGAGGGGCCAGAGAGCGAGAGAGAGGGGGCCAGAGAGCGAGAGAGAGGGGCCAGAGAGCGAGAGAGAGGGGCCAGAGAGCGAGAGAGGGAGAGAGGGCCAGAGAGCGAGAGAGAGGGGCCAGAGAGCGAGAGAGAGGGGCCAGAGAGCGAGAGAGAGGGGCCAGAGAGCGAGAGAGAGGGGCCAGAGAGCGAGAGAGAGAGGCCAGAGAGCGAGAGAGAGAGGCCAGAGAGCGAGAGAGAGAGGCCAGAGAGCGAGAGAGAGAGGCCAGAGAGCGAGAGAGAGGCCAGAGAGCGAGAGAGAGAGGCCAGAGAGCGAGAGAGAGAGGCCAGAGAGCGAGAGAGAGAGGCCAGAGAGCGAGAGAGAGAGGCCAGAGAGCGAGAGAGAGAGGCCAGAGAGCGAGAGAGAGAGGCCAGAGAGCGAGAGAGAGAGGCCAGAGAGCGAGAGAGAGAGGCCGAGAGCGAGAGAGAGAGGCCAGAGAGCGAGAGAGAGAGGCCAGAGAGCGAGAGAGAGAGGCCAGAGAGCGAGAGAGAGAGGCCAGAGAGCGAGAGGCCAGAGAGCGAGAGAGAGAGGCCAGAGAGCGAGAGAGAGAGGCCAGAGAGCGAGAGAGAGAGGCCAGAGAGCGAGAGAGAGGCCAGAGAGCGAGAGAGAGAGGCCAGAGAGCGAGAGAGAGAGGCCAGAGAGCGAGAGAGAGAGGCCAGAGAGCGAGAGAGAGGCCAGAGAGCGAGCGAGAGAGACAGGCCAGAGACAGGCCAGAGACAGGCCTCCCATCTCTTCCCCTCACCCCCTTGGCTGATGTGTTGGTGTCTCCTCAGGCGACGTGGACATGGAGGGCGTGTTCCTGGTGAACGGTAACGCAGAGCGGGTGGAGTGGCTGAGGCAGAAGTTCGACAGCGGGGAGGAGGTGGTGCTGCAGCGGGAGGCAGACCTCTCCTCCGCTGTGTCTCTGCTCCGGCTGTTCCTGCAGGAGCTTCCCGAGCCGGTCATCCCCACGACCATCCAGACACTCATCCTGGAGCTGCAGCGAGGTGCGGACCAGGCCTGGGACTCACTGGGACTCACTGGGATTCACTGGGATTCACTGGGGTTCACTGGGACTTAAGAGAAGATTGTTTACGTTTGACAAAAGCAGAACTCCAGGGATGACCCTGAAGAATATCATAAATAATCTATAGAGAGGATAATTTACACATAGAGACCGGAGATAGAGAGAGACCGGAGATAGAGAGAGACCGGAGATGGAGAGAGACCGGAGATGGAGAGAGACCGGAGAGATGGAGAGAGACCGGAGATGGAGAGAGACCGGAGATGGAGAGAGACCGGAGATGGAGAGAGACCGGAGATGGAGAGAGACCGGAGATGGAGAGAGACCGGAGATGGAGAGAGACCGATGGAGATGGAGATGGAGAGACCGGAGATGGAGAGAGACCGGAGATGGAGAGAGACCGGAGATGGAGAGAGACCGGAGATGGAGAGAGACCGGAGATGGAGAGAGACCGGAGATGGAGAGAGACCGGAGATGGAGAGAGACCGGAGATGGAGAGAGACCGGAGATGGAGAGAGACCGGAGATGGAGAGAGACCGGAGATGGAGAGAGACCGGAGATGGAGAGAGACCGGAGATGGAGAGAGACCGGAGATGGAGAGAGACCGGAGATGGAGAGAGACCGGAGATGGAGAGAGACCGGAGATGGAGAGAGACCGAGATGGAGAGAGACCGGAGATGGAGAGAGACCGGAGATAGAGAGAGACCAGAGATGGAGAGAGAGACTAGGCTGTGGACCCAGGACTGAGGCTGTAGACCCAGGACTCGGACATTCTAATTGTTGTTGTTGTTGTCAGGAGAGCGAGGTGAGGAGGAGGAGCAGTGCAGACAGGTGAAGTCTCTCCTCCAGACGCTTCCTCCAGTGAACTTCGGCCTCCTCCGCTTCCTCTGCCGCTTCCTGACCAGCGTGGCGTCTCTGCAGCCGGAGCGCTGGAGCGTGGGTGCTCTGGCCGCCGTCTTTGGACCGGACGTATTCCAGTGAGTGTCAATAAACTGGGCTCGTTGGCTTTATTTCATCATCCAGCCGGGTTAAGCAGAATCGGTGGATGCAATAGTTTTACATTTATCCCCGACAGAACTTTATACTAGGGATGTAAATCGGTGACCGTTTAACCGGTGGTTGACCGTCACAGCGTTAACCGGTCAAAGCTGTCGGTTAAAAATAAGAAAAAGCGGAGAGGGGAGGTCTCTTAATAAGGCTATTAATAAGCCCTATTTGTACGATGTGACGAGCGGGTCCGTATCTAGCTGTGTGCGCCAATGCATTAGTAGACTACGGGCGACTTTCATGGCGCACGCTCCACATATGCACGCAGCCACGCACACGCACGCGCACACACGCACGTGCGCGCACACACACACACACACACAAACACTTTCCCCCTCTCCATACGTAACATCCACACGCATCATCTCTCCCCTCTGTTACCGCCAAAGTTCCACACTAGTGCAGGTCAGAACTACATTGGAGCTTATATTTACACACACATACATACATGTATTGTACACACACACATACCGGTCTGTCGCGCACCTCTGTGTCTCGCAGCCCAAAGAATCCTCGCAAATACGCGGCCCCAAACACATGAAACATGTTTGTGCTGCTGGTCCTTGTCATTAGATCAGATCCACACACATCACTTTTAAACTTTAGCGGAGACCTGCGAGACGCGGCGCGTCACTCGCTGCTCTGACCATGTGAACAAGCCGTCTTTTGCTTAAAAATGCTTTAACCTGCAGCACAGTATGGGAAGATTAAAAAAGCAGTTCTCTGTGCGCAAAGGTTCCGAAGCTGTTGCGGGTTTTGGCGCCGCTGTCTCAGCTCTGATCTAGTAGAACGCATAGATAAACTTATGAAAAGTACGCGGCTCGAAATGGCTGCTATTTCAAAGAACGTGGAATATTTTAAACTACGCGGTTAACCGGTTTCAACCGGTTAATGAGGCTCGGTGGTCGGTCATGAAAATGCATAGTTTTTTACATCCCTACTTTGTACAAACTATTGCACTTTACAGCATATTTGCATTGAAACTATCTTTGTGACTTCCTCTCTTGTTGATCTCATCTTCAACGTTGTGATTTTTAACAGTTTGTATAAAGTGTTTTCTGTTGTTAAGGAGCTTGAGAAGTCCTCATCGACATGTTATTGTGTGTAGCTTTTGCCGCCTCTTGTCCCGGACTCCCTTGAAAAAGAGGTTAATCTCAATGGGACTTTCCTAGTCTGGTTTTACCTTACCATCATACTAACTTCATTTGGTACTAAGGTCTGAATTTGCTCCATTTAATCCGTTAACAGGTGGGAGGGGTTAACCCCTTTTGCAGATTGAAACCATTTACTAAACATACCTCTTTCTCCAGCTTCAGTTTCTTCATATTTGGATCCGAACCAGAACAGATTGTTTTACTATTGCATCTCCGACAAACTACAACCAGCAAATTAAGCACAAGCTCTTGACCTCACTGACATCTAGGACTTTCCTGTTTAAATAAAACAATAAAATAAGGTGCTCATAATGTATGTCATTGCCTCCAACGACATACATTTCGATCGTCTTATCCCTGTGCTCTTAAATGCATCACTGCTCGTTGTCTCGTGTCTGTTTAGACAGTGGAACAATAAAGATTACTTTGAACATTCAGGTCCACAGTCCTTTTGCGGCTTGCGTTTTGTAGCTGTTTTGTTTGTCTCCCTATTGGGCTACATGGAGCTAGCGTGTTAGCATGATCAGTGTGTGCTGTCCATGGTTCTGATCCTTGTCTGTGCCTCAGTCTGTCCCCAGAGGAGCTCCGGGAGCAGGAGAGCGTGAGCAGAGTGCTGGCAGAGCTGCTGGAGCATCAGGAAGAGCTGTTCGACTCCGAGGAAGAAGACGCCTCCAGCACCAACGAGTACAGCTCAATCAATGAACAGGTACACGTCATTCAGCCAACTCCAGCTCCGTCAAGTGTGAACAAGTAGCACGGTTCTTCATGATGATCGTGAAGGAAAACGCCATGATTGCAATACAGCACTACAGACTCAAAGACTGAAAAGACATGTCATTATTCTTCCACTCCAAACACAGTGGTGATTAACTACCACTGTAGCCACAGCTGCCCTGGGGCACACTGACAGAAGCAAGGCACCCCCACCAACCCTTCACACACCAGACTCATTCTAATGTGGGGGAAGTGTCTTGCCTAAGGACACAACCACAGTTTGGCACTTTAAAGCCGTAGACGCCCCACTGTGGCACCTGGTGTTCCCAGAGGTCTCCCATCACAGTTCTAACCAGAGCTTGCCCTGCTTAGCTTCAAAGGTTTGACTAATTCTCTGGAGGCCAGGACAGTGTGATGTAACGTGAGCCTGGTCTGGATTATCACCTCCTCAGATGACATGTCCTCACGTAATCCTGTTAAATCCCAGTCTCTGTTCACATGAGTCAACACACACATGTTTGACAATACACACACACACACATGTTTGACAATACACACACACAGACATGTTTGACAATACACACACACACACAGACATGTTTGACAATACACACACACACACACACATGTTTGACAATACACACACACACACACACACATGTTTGACAATACACACACACACACACACACACACATGTTTGACAATACACGCACACACACATGTTTGACAATACACACACACACGTTTGACAATACACACACACACATGTTTGACAATACACACACACACACACATGTTTGACAATACACACACACACACACATGTTTGACAATACACACACACACACACATGTTTGACAATACACACACACATGTTTGACAATACACACACATGTTTGACAATACACACACACACACATGTTTGACAATACACACACACACACGTTTGACTACACACACACACACGTTTGACAATACACACACACACGTTTGATAATACACACACACACGTTTGACAATACACACACACACACACATGTTTGACAATACACACACACACACACATGTTTGACAATACACACACACACACATATTTGACAATACACACACACACACATGTTTGACAATACACACACACACACATGTTTGACAATACACACACACACACACATGTTTGACAATACACACACACACACATGTTTGACAATACATGTTTGACAATACACACACACACACATGTTTGACAATACACACACACACATGTTTGACAATACACACACACACACATGTTTGACAATACACACACACATGTTTGACAATACACACACACACGTTTGACAATACACACACACACACATGTTTGACAATACACACACACACACACACATGTTTGACAATACACACACACACACATGTTTGACAATACACACACACACACACACATGTTTGACAATACACACACACACACACACATGTTTGACAATACACACACACACACACACATGTTTGACAATACACACACACACACACACATGTTTGACAATACACACACACACACACACATGTTTGACAATACACACACACACACACACATGTTTGACAATACACACACACACACACACATGTTTGACAATACACACACACACACACACATGTTTGACAATACACACACACACACACACACATGTTTGACAATACACACACACACACACACATGTTTGACAATACACACACACACACATGTTTGACAATACACACACACACACATGTTTGACAATACACACACACACACATGTTTGACAATACACACACACACACATGTTTGACAATACACACACTGGAAAACATATCTAGAGCCCTGTGAGTCTCTCATTGACTCTTTGGGCTGACAGCTGATTGGCCGAGCTCTTGGTCCTCTCTTATTCAGCTGATCCAAAGACAGAGGCTAAAAATACATGATGTGAAAACTAGCGATAGTTTTTCAGAGTGAGGAACTTTAGAGGTGTCTGTTTAGTTGGGAAGTTATGTGTACGTGTAAAAAAGTGAAATAATCAAGACTAAAATCTATAAATATTATTAATTTAACTTTCAGATAAAGTATGTTTTTGGATTTAAACATATAGGTTTATAGTTCTCCCCCAAACCCGTCTGCCGGCTTCATAACGTCAGACTAAAGTTATGCCTTTTTAGCTTTGATCAACGTAAACGTACAAAGAATTCCAAACGTGACATCAATCAAAATGTGTGGGAATAAAAGAGTTTGGAATGTACCAAACCGAATCTTTACATCTCTGTAGTTTATGGGTCATTGGAAGTTATTCAAGCTCTCTCAAAGGAGCTACAAGGCAAGGAGAGTTTAATTATGTAGCACCATTCATAGACAAATAATCACAGTACATTAAAAAGAGTGAAGGTGTCTGTAGTAGCAGTAGCATTAGCAGTAGTAGAAGTTGTAGTAGTAGTCGTAGTAACAATAGCAGTAGTAATATTGATGGCAGTAGCAGTAGCAGCAGTAGTAGTAGTAGCAGCATTAGTAGTAGCAGCAGCAGCAGTAGTAGTAGCAGTAGCATTAGTAGTAGCAGCAGTAGCATTAGTAGTAGCAGCATTAGTAGTAGCAGCAGTAGCATTAGTAGTAGCAGCAGTAGCATTAGTAGTAGCAGCAGTAGCATTAGTAGTAGCAGCAGCAGTAGTAGTAGTAGCAGCAGCAGCATTAGTAGTTGTAGCATTAGTAGTAGCAGCAGTAGCATTAGTAGTTGCAGCAGTAGTAGCAGCAGCAGTAGTAGCAGCAGTAGCATTAGTAGTTGCAGCAGTAGTAGCAGCATTAGTAGTAGCAGCAGTAGCATTAGTAGTAGCAGCAGTAGCATTAGTAGTAGCAGCAGCAGTAGTAGCAGCAGTAGCATTAGTAGTTGTAGCAGTAGCATTAGTAGTTGCAGCAGTAGCATTAGTAGTTGCAGCAGTAGCATTAGTAGTAGCAGCAGTAGTAGCAGCATTAGTAGTAGCAGCAGTAGCATTAGTAGTAGCAGCAGTAGCATTAGTAGTAGCAGCAGCAGTAGTAGCAGCAGTAGCATTAGTAGTTGTAGCAGTAGCATTAGTAGTTGCAGCAGTAGCATTAGTAGTAGCAGCAGTAGCATTAGTAGTAGCAGCAGCAGTAGTAGTAGTAGCAGCAGTAGCATTAGTAGTAGTAGCAGCAGTAGCATTAGTAGTAGCAGCAGCAGTAGTAGTAGTAGCAGCAGTAGCATTAGTAGTAGCAGCAGCAGCAGTAGTAGTAGCAGCAGCAGCATTAGTAGTTGCAGCAGTAGCATTAGTAGTAGCAGCAGTAGCATTAGTAGTAGCAGCAGCAGTAGTAGCAGCAGTAGCATTAGTAGTTGCAGCAGTAGCATTAGTAGTTGCAGCAGTAGCATTAGTAGTAGCAGCAGCAGTAGTAGTAGTAGCAGCAGTAGCATTAGTAGTAGCAGCAGCAGCAGCAGTAGTAGCAGCAGTAGTAGTAGTAGCAGCAGTAGCATTAGTAGCAGCAGCAGTAGCATTAGTAGTAGCAGCAGTAGCATTAGTAGTAGTAGTAGTAGCATTAGTAGTAGTAGTAGTAGTAGCAGCAGTAGCAGTAGCTTTAGCAGCAGTAGCATTAGCTTTAATGGCAGTAGCATTAGCAAGTGGTGGCAGTAGAAGTAGTAGCAGTTTTAACAACTTGGCAGCTATTAGGCTCCTCCGCACGCACAGGCGAGACACAGGCCCAAACACACTCCGGTCATACACCTCTCCCCCATCTACTCCCTCTGTGTTGAAGCCATCACTCTTACCTCCAAATACTTTTCCAGTACTTGTGTTTTTAAAATACTTTTCGAACTAAAACAAGCCATCATTCCAAATGGAAAGCTACACATTGATTTCAAAGTGATATAATAAACCTAGACACATATGTATTTGTTTTTGAAGTTACAGTTGATAATAAAGTCCTGAAGTTGAAGCTCTTGTTAGTCCTGTTGGTTCCTCAGTTTCCCTGTCAGATAGAGTCCAGTCTGAGTATATAGAACACGTGGGCAGGTATCTGAGGCCGCACTCCCACATCAGTCAGAGAGCTGTTGAAAAGTACATTCTGAACTAGGCCGTTGATATTTTTACTCCGCCTAATGTTCCGGGCGAGCGGTGTGCGTGTCCGTGAACCGGCGCTAACATACCGGAGAGTCCCCACCCACACGTGAAGAATCAACACCATCGCTGGGAATAAATACTCAGGGGTTATGTGATCAATGTCTGTTAATATTGGGTCTAAACTATTACACAGGCTTCAAACTCTCCCCATAAGTGACATTCCCTTCTGTTTTCCCAGTTATTAACTGTTGTTTAGCTTGTAAGCCATTTTCCCACAGGTTATGTCTCAAATAATGGAGCTAGAATTGGGTTGAAATCAGTATGAATTTAATAATGCTATTGGTCAATCTAAAGCCTTGTCACTGTTTGGTGATTGGTGGCTAGCGTTTGTTCTTCACAGAAAGGGTTTGATTCAACCTCCATGCTTTTCTGTGTGGAGTTTGCATGTTCTCCCTGAGTCTTTGTAGGTTTCCTCCAGTTGCTCCAGGTTCCTCGACCACTAAAAATATGTACAATAGGTCTGGCATGTGACTCCCATCTCTGGAGTGAGAGACAAACGCCCACAACTATTGTAAAGTGTTTTGTGACTCTGGTCCGCAAGTAACGATCACTTACGGCTTACTTACTCCTTATGCTAATGCTACTGCTATTACAGTAGCAGTAGTAAGGATGTCACAAACTGTTAGTGATAATATAGCATGGGAGAATGAAGTCCTCCAATCAGCAGCTGCCACAGTGTCAGCAGAGATAGTCAAAACAAGTAGTGGAAAAGTACAGGCTTCTGCACATTGATAGAATGATGAGTTTAACTTTAACAAAAGTTGCTTAAAAGTGTTATGAAATCTCACAATAGCATTAGCAGTAGTAGCATTAGCAGTAACATTAGCAGTAGTAGTAGCAGTAGTAGCATTAGCAGTAACATTAGCAGTAGTAGTAGCAGTAGGAGCATTAGCAGTAACATTAGCAGTAGTAGTAGCAGTAGGAGCATTAGCAGTAGTAGCATTAGCAGTAACATTAGCAGTAGTAGAACTAGCAGTAACATTAGCAGTAGTAGTATCAGTTGAAAAGTACATTCTGAAGTCAGTCGGATATAAACGAAAACAAAGCTTTACATTGGAGAGCTAACGGATGTGTCGTCTCCCTCTGTGATTCTTCTGCTCTCCTTCTGAACGCCTCCAATGTCTCTGTCCAGTTTTAAACCAGTAGCTCAGTTGGTAGAGCATTGGCCTTAAGCCCAGAAGGTCGTGGGTTCAATTCCCACCTCTGCACCTTCTCCACCGACTCCCACTGATGACTGCTGTCGTTGTGTCCTTGGGCAAGACACTTAACCCCACTTTGCCCAAAGCCCCCACTGAAAGATCAAGGCTATGCTCACACTCAGAGAGTAGCTGTCCTCCTGTGGACTCACCACCTGCAGAGGGTCAGTGAGGGGCTGGTGCTATGAGACTTGGGTGGCATCTCTGATTGCCACCCCCCTGACCCAGAAATGGATTAAAGGGTAGAAAATGGATGGATGGATGGATGGAAAGCTAAACAAGTCATTAGAGATGTGTTTTTTAAGACTGTAGTCTGTTGTGTTTGAATAAAGTCATGTGTTGGGAGCTCTTCATTCATGTATCCTAAATATTCTAGGATACATGTTTGCACTAACCCTCTAAGTTTTTACATAAATACATAAACTAAAACAAGCTGGAAAGTGACGAGCTGAAACGTCTGTGTGGGAATGTTTGCCCAAAAGCCTCCAACGTCTCCGTCCAGTTATAAAGCCCAGATGCATCTTGTGACTCATCCCTGTCGGATCGCGCTCTGGGCGGAGCTAAGTCTGCGCGGCCAATCGGAGAGCGCGTGGGGTTGAGGTGTTGCCATAGAGACGCAGCAGCAGTGTGTTGATGTAGCTGCAAGACGGACGAGGAAACTGATGCAGGGAGCGGAGAGTTTAGATGAGGATCACCGTCTCCCTTTGATTCCACTGCTCCTGCGGGATGGGGCGTAGATTTTACAGTCAACAGATTAGAGAATCAGAGAGTTTGGAGATTGGAAATGCAGTAATGACAAACACATAGGAGCCAGTGGTCCATAGGGAGCAGGATGAAATGTTAATACATATCAGAGAGAATCCAGGACTGAGGCCGTAGACCCAGGGCCGAGGCCGTAGACCCAGGGCCGAGGCCGTAGACCCAGGGCCGAGGCCGTAGACCCAGGGCCGAGGCCGTAGACCCAGGGCCGAGGCCGTAGACCCAGGGCCGAGACCCAGGGCGTAGACCCAGGGCCGAGGCCGTAGACCCAGGGCCGAGGCCGTAGACCCAGGGCCGAGGCCGTAGACCCAGGGCCGAGACCCAGGGCGTAGACCCAGGGCCGAGGCCGTAGACCCAGGGCCGAGGCCGTAGACCCAAGGACTTTTCCCTTCATACTTGTCTCCCCATGTTTTATACTATTATCTCACTTTCTAAAACGTGAAACTAATAAGAAAACAGTCCTGTCAACATAATTAACAGCCAGAAATAATGCGTACTTCTTCTTCTCGTGTTTCTGCTGAGTGAGAGTGACTCCTTGAAAGCTGTGGTGGAGTTTTCCAAAGGTCACGTCTTGTAGGTGCGACATTCCTCCGTTACATAATTTGGTAACTCGATTATCGCTCCTCGTGGAACATCAACTCTGCGCCGTCCGTCCGGCTCCATCCCTTGAACCGCCATTGTTCTGCTCTTTTATCAACGCTATATTTAGGAGAATCTCAGAACAAACCGGATTATGGAGCTTCTATCATGTGTCCAGGACGGGGAGAGGAGATTTTCAGATTTCCAGACCCAGACGTGAACTCACTGTGGTTGCATTTTTGTGTTTTCAGGAGAGAGAGAATGTTAAAAAGAGAGATGGTAGAGTGTGTATGCAGCAGGGTCAAAGGACAGTGGTGATGATCCAGGACATGTACGGACATTTATTAACATGTATGGACCTTGGTCTCCCGCCCCTTATGGACCAATGGCTCTATGTGTTTGTTATTATTGCATTGTTTGATTCTCTGATCTGTGTTGGCGAATTGACTATTTGTTCAAGTTGTGATTTAAGGCAATGGAAGAATGAATTGAATGAATTGAGCGAGGCTGTAGACCCAGGGCCGAGGCTGTAGACCCAGGGCCGAGGCTGTAGACCCAGGGCCGAGGCTGTAGACCCAGGGCCGAGGCTGTAGACCCAGGGCCGAGGCTGTACCAGTGTTAGAAATTAACACTGGAACAGTCTTTCCTGGTCAGAAATAAATATTCTGTAAAAAAAATATATATTTTATACAACTTCATTTAACTCTAATTGTGAGGGTTTTGACAGAGCTCTTCAAATAGTCAATGACTCTTCTGGCTTCTGGAAAAGCTATGTTCCAGCTTCTTCCCTCTGACAGAAGATATCATTGGCTGAGTTGCAGGACATCTGGATATGCTAACATGCTAACAGCTCATTTCAGCTATTATTATCAGTCTTGAATGATCTTGTATTGATTTCACAGCGACAACTGTTTCTTTCTACTTTTTAGCTTGTTGTGGTGCAAACTGGGGACTCTTGCTCATGTATTTCAGAGTGGTTTTACTGCAAACGACAAATAAACTAAAACTGAACCTGACCTTTCTGTGTGTTCAGATCACGGAGCTTCTGGACGACGACAAGTGTGAAGCTGAATGTGAAGACCTGCCGCAGGACGGAGACGAGGGCTCCTCCCAATCACCACAATCACCACAAACCCACCAGAGCGACTCCAGGTACTGACGCTGCAGCTCTCTGTGTGCAGGGCGACTACTACGGGCGGGAAATGTTATGATTTCATAGTATTGCCATATTTGGGGTACAATTGAATATTATTGCGATTCTTAACATATCGCAATACAGCTGGTGTTGTGATTCAACTCTGTGATAGATCGTGATTCACCCTAACCCTCTTTTTATTCAAAGACATTACAAAAATCATGGTCTGCTCATGATGAACAGAAGCAGAACAGAACTTTCTCGGTTGAATGAATGAAAACACGGCGCTCGTCACGTCCACAGCAAGAACAGAGAATATATTTAGTCTTCTGCACGAACAGATCTTATTAGCTCAAAGTTCTCTAAGACCCTCTGTGGTCGGCCTCATGTGTCTCAGAAGCGTGAGGTCTCTCTGCTCTCTCTCTGATCTCTCTCTCTGCTCTCCCTCTGGTCTCTCTGCTCACTCTCTTCTCTCTTTTCTATCTTTCTGCTCTCTCCTCTCTCTGCTCTCTCTCTCTACCTCTGCTCTCTCTCTCTGCTCTCTCTGCTCTATCTTTGCTCTCTCTGCTCTATCTTTGCTCTCTCTGCTCTCTCTGTTCTCTCTCTGCTCTCTCTTTGCTCTCTGCTCTCTCTTTGCTCTCTCTGCTCTCTCTTTGCTCTCTGCTCTCTCTTTGCTCTCTCTGCTCTCTCTTTGCTCTCTGCTCTCTCTTTGCTCTCTGCTCTTTGCTCTCTCTGCTCCCTCTCTGTTCTCTCTGCTCCCTCTCTGTTCTCTCTGCTCCCTCTCTGTTCTCTCTCTGCTCTCTCTCTGCTCTCTCTGCTCTCCCTCTGCTCTCTCTGCTCTCCCTCTGCTCTCTCTGCTTTCTCTCTCTACCTCTGCTCTCCCTCTGCTCTCTCTGCTTTCTCTCTGCTCTCCCTCTGCTCTCTCTGCTCTCTCTGCTCTCCCTCTGCTCTCTCTGCTCTCCCTCTGCTCTCTCTCTGCTCTCTCTGCTCTCCCTCTCCTCTCTGCTCTTTCTCTGCTCTGATTCTCAGAAGTTCTTTGCCCTCATCAAAACGTTTTTTTGTGACAGCATCAATCACTCCATGTTTATGCATTAATTCGACGGTGACATGGGATCATCAGAGCAATGGCCTCTTGAACGCAGGGATCTAATATTACCCAATGCCTGCGCTCATTCATGTCACTGGGAAAAGCCATTACAACACGACCGCACGCTATCGAAAGTCTATTTTGCATAATGCGTCCCCTTCAAACAAAACTGTAATTTGCTAATCCGTGTTACGACTACGTAGAATGTTGCGGCTGGCACATTCCAAAAGAGCCTTCCAGAATGTTAGCCGTTAGCGGTGCGGCACGGCGGGGACACGACTGAATATATGAGAGGCGGATTAAGGATAAGCCCGTAATCATCTTAAAGGCCACTGGGGCACAGCATGACCCAGACTCGTGCGCCGCCGAACCCAGTACGATTTATTGTTGTATAGCGCTAGATCACAGCAGCAGTTGTCTCTGAGGGGCTTTACAAAGTTGTGGATTCGCCAACAGCAGATCAGAGAATCAGACGGTTCAAACACAGGAAGTGCAATGTTGATAAACGCATAAAAGACAATGTCCCGGTTCATCATTGTCCTTAGACCCTGTGGAACCGATCCAAAACCCAGTGGGAAAAGTGAGAAACCTGATCCAGGACTGAGGCTGTAGACCCGGGGACTGAGGCCGGCCGTAGACCCGAAAAGTGAATTGAACAGAAATGAATAAGGGCCATTAAATAATATCAATATCTTCTTATACGTGTCATTTTGGACTCGACGCTGAAGTGAAGCGGCTGTGACTGGATGTGACTTGGGGCAGTTGTTTGTCTGTGGTTTGATTGACAGTTCAATGTGTCCCTTTGGCCCCAGTCTCAGACTGCACTAGCCCCGCTTCTAATTTCACATCTATAAATACCTCTGCTGCAGACCGGTCTCTATCGT
Source organism: Knipowitschia caucasica (assembly GCA_964034765.1). NCBI lineage: Eukaryota > Metazoa > Chordata > Actinopteri > Gobiiformes > Gobiidae > Knipowitschia > Knipowitschia caucasica. Next base: position 2,429,667 of record OZ035830.1, read on the forward strand.
GGCTCATCACGGCTCGTCATGACTCAACCCCTCCATCCCAGAACTGTTTATTTGACAGTATACAGATGGACAATGCTAACATGCTAGCTTAATGAAACCCAGAAGGGAAGTGCTCATTGATTAAGTTTGACTCCAATTTCCTTCTATTGACCACATGTAAACTCATAGCTCAGCGTCTGTTTGTGTCACTCTCACCATCTCTGGCTTAAACAGCCCTGGTATCCTGCTCTCTGTGAACCTGGTTTATTTTGTGATATTGTCTTTGTGAAGCCATTTAAGGATTGACCAATCAGAGGCCTTCATTTGAGGGGGTAAACCTACACCTTGTCTTACCAACACGTCTGCATATAAGGAAATTGGCTCCAACTTTGATTAAATACGTTTGGGGTGAAAAAGATTAAAAGTACCGCTATAAAAAGAACAAATACAACAAATACAAGTAATGAGGCCGTGGACCCAGGACTGAGGCCGTGGACCCAGGACTGAGGCCGTGGATCCAGGACTGAGGCTGTATAATTGTTTTTTTAGTCAGATGCTTTCAGTCGAAGCAATTTCTAACTGAACGACTTTAACGTCCAATTAGGAACTATTAATGTCCGCTCTGTGAGAAAGAAGCGTCCCACTGTGACGTCACCAGGACTGAGCTGTAAAACTGATGGCTCACATGTGAATATCCAAATGAGTTTCAATCAAGGGGTCGGGTCCCTCTTTCCTCCTGTGCTTAGACAAATGTCTTTTAAACAATTGACTTAAGTGTTGTGACGTCAAGAGTTTGCTGGTTGTAGTTTGTCAGAGAATGTTATAGTATAATAATCGGTTCTGGTTCAAACCAAATCAAGAAATTTAAGAGAAAGAAGAATGTTTAGTAAATGTCATTACTGCAAAGATGTTGTGGCTCTACTGCCCATTGGCTCCGTTAGTGGCAAAGGAGATGGCTAAAGCTAGGATAAATGCTAAAGCTAGGCTAAATATTAAATGCCTCACTCACTCGGGCTCATTACACATGTCACAGTAAACTCAGATCCAAAAGGAGTGAACCCCTCCCACCTGTTAACGGAGTCAATGAGGCAAATCCACGAGACCTTAGTACCAAATGAAGTGCGTACTGTGGTGTGGTAAGACCACGCTACATTCACACAGTTCCTAGCTATATTTCAGTTTCCGAACATTAAATGCCTTTTGCAGTTTGAATCTCCTGCTTTTTGAATCCGTCTCCGTTCTTCACTTCTGTTTGACATTGACTCCTGAAGTGTTTACAATCTGAGGCTGAAAAACGTTGCATAACTCGACGTGTCTTTGATTGACGCGTTCTTGGTGGGACAGGTGTATCGTGTGTTTCTCTGCGTATAGAGGACAGAATGTAGGTCAGCGGCGGCGGCTACAGGCGTGGTTACTTTGACCTGGTTCTGAGGCTCCACCAATATTCTGTCGCTGCCACGACTTTGTTAAATGTTGCAGGTTATTGTCCAGATTTATTTTCACGATATGTTTTCACTGGGTCTGTTGTGTCGTTGTAGAAGTTTATTAATTTAAAACATGTGTGTTTTTATACATAAATGAAACAAAGAGGAGAGAAATTAAACAAATTCAGTTTGAAAAGGGGTCGGACGAAGCGGACACTTATTTAGATCCAACCTCATAGCGCATCACATGGTCACACACAGACACACATTCGGACGCGGATGGGATGCACACGGGCACATACACAATACACAAGGACACACACATGCGCTCACACGTACACACACACACACACACACACACATTGTTTTGTTTCAGCATTTTCCCCTGTTATAGGAATATTCCTTGTTTTTTGGCTTCTTTGCCTTTTGTTTTGCCACAAATATGTTTGTATTGAAGAGCCCTGGGAGTCACTCTCTGACTCTTTGGACTGAGATCTGATTGGCTGAGCGAGGCTGGTCCTTTCTCTTGGTCACTTTTCTGTCTGGTAAACCTGAATTTGTGACTGAGTCCATAGAAACATGTGAAACCCACTGACGGAAGCAAACTATTTTGAGGTTACATGTCTATGATTACATACTATAGTCATGTGGTTTGAAAGTTACATACCCCAGCTTTAAAAACAAGTGTATTTGACTGTATTGCTTATTGCCAAGTTGACTTAAGTGGCCACGCATTGTGCCAGGTCCAAGTTATCACATCTGTAAGTCAATATAGGCATCTCCCCGCTCTCTCTCCCTCTGCTTCCCCCCCCCCCCCCCCCCCTTCTCTCTCTCGGCCCCGCTCTCGCGCTCTCTGTCTCTCTCTCTCTCCCCCTCTTTCTCTTCCTATCTTTCTCTCCCCCTCTCTTTCTCTTCCTATCTTTCTCTCCCCCTCTCTCCTTCTCTCTCTCTCCCCCCCTTTCTCCCTGTCCCTCTCTCCCTCTCTTTCTCTCCCTCTCTCTCTCCTTCCCTCTCTCTCTCTGACATAACCTTTCGCTCTCCTCATTGGTCTCTCACTCCTGTCCCTCGTCTCCCATTGGACGTCCCAGTCTCACCTCCGCAGCCTTTATATTCAGGCAGAGCTGTTGTTTACTGCAGCACTTCCATCCGTGCTTCCACCCAGACGCACACACAAAGACGCACACACACACGGCCTCAGCCACTACCGGAATGCATTCAAAGGTCTCCAACGCTGTGGTATAACGGTAGAATCCTCGGATGGAAGCGAGAGACTGTGCCGCAGTTATAAAAGTCGTTTAAGACGTATTTTTCCTGGATTTTTGTCATCGCTGGACACGTATGAAGCCGCAGAGACTTTAAAGATTTGGAAAAGCCCAAAAGCAAACATGAGAATGGCCTGTGACATACTGCTGCAGAGGTAAACACGGCTGGCTTATGTAACTATTGTGGTGCCGAGAATAGACATGTGATATTTAAGCTTAAACATGCGTAAACTTGGTCATCTGAGAGAACTTAGAGATGGGAATCTGCAGTGTCATGTATCGCTCTGCGTGAATGAATGGGATATGGATAATACTGATGTCCTATGAAGGAGGCGCCCAAAGTTAGAGATTTTAGACTAGCTTCTTTATTATGCTAAAGCTAGAGATTTTATAATTATTTATTATGCTAAAGATTTTTTGTTTATCTTCTGCTGCTGTAACTTGTGACGCAACACTGACATTTCCCCTCTGTGGGACCAATTAAGGATCTTCATCTTAATCTTGTCATTTATCAGAAACAATTTAGAAAAATATGGAGAGAAAATGTGAGAGTAGATGGGAGAACTATTAATGATCCCATTTTGGGGAAATGTGCACATAAAGGACAGTAGTAGCAGTAAACAAGTACACAATGAACATACAGTAGTTGTGATTGCTTCATATTAAGAACAATAAGTACACACACACAGTAAGTTAACACACACATTAAGTTAACACACACAGTAAGTTAACACACACATTAAGTTAACACACACAGTAAGTTAACACACACACTCTCACACACACACAGTAAGTTAACACACACACACACACACAGTAAGTTAACACACACTCTCACACACAGTAAGTTAACACACACTCTCACACACAGTAAGTTAACACACACACCGTAAGTTAACACACGCACACACACACACACAGTAAGTTAACACACACAGTAAGTTAACACACACTCTCACACACACACGCAGTAAGTTAACACACACTCTCACACACACACAGTAAGTTAACACACTCTCACACACACGCAGTAAGTTAACACACACTCTCACAAACACACAGTAAGTTAACACACACTCTCACACACACACAGTAAGTTAACACACACACACACAGTAAGTTAACACACACTCACACACACACACAGTAAGTTAACACACACTCTCACACACACACACAGTAAGTTAACATACACTCACACACACACACTGTAAGTTAACATACACTCACACACACACACTGTAAGTTAACATACACACACACACACACACACACACAGTAAGTTAACATACACACACACACACACACACACACACAGTAAGTTAACACACACACCGTAAGTTAACACACGCACACACACACACAGTAAGTTAACACACACTCACACACACACACGCAGTAAGTTAACACACACTCTCACACACACACCGTAAGTTAACACACACAGTAAGTTAACACACTCTCACACACACACAGTAAGTTAACACACACACCGTAAGTTAACACACGCACACACACACATACACGTTTTTGTTACCTGGTGGGTCCCTTTGACAGGGCCGTTCAGAATGGGACCCATAGACATAATCTTTTTTTACCAAGACTTTAAGTAATACAAAACAGTCAATAGAAACCAAACAACTATTTTAAAGGAATTTTATTTTAGATTTTGTTTTCGAATTGCAGTGATTCTATTTTTGACATAGAATTTAATGCCACTCCATGTCCGATGTCTAAGGTCATCTGGTGAGGCATTAATGCAGGCCAGGCAGTGAGACTTCCCAGGGACCTTTCCAGTCTGTATGAAAGGTGTCATGGTCTTCTCCACAGCCTTCACCTCAGATGCAGACCATGGCTTTCTTACACGTTCTAGGGAGAGAAATAAAAATATATTAGCAATATACACTCCCAGGGTGAGGACCAAGCAGCCTGGCTGTAATCCCCCACCTGGTACACTTACCAGAAGGGGCACTGCCACTACCATGGGGTGCATCTGGATGAATGGTTGAAGGTTCTCCGCTTGAAGTTTCTTTTAGCCCGTCCGTTTGTGAGAGGATCTCTACTGCTCTCCCTGTCGCACAGAAAATAAAAATACAAGTGGCCTTTAGGGGAATAAAATCATACATATTTTAATAATATCAAGAATTACCTTCAGGCTCAATTTGTATCTGGTCGAGGCTCTTTCCTTCGAATTCCGTCACTCTTCCCTGCTCCATGGCCATCAACACTTTGCTGATTTTGGCCAGCTCCAGTGTCCCCTCTGGTAGTCTGTAATATTGCCTGTGGATGCGAATGTCATGGCCGAGGAAGTTGGCAAGTATGTCCATCTCATTCTCTTTCATATTGAGAACTGTAGACATAGTAGCTATGTGCTTTCTAAGTTTGGTTGAGGATAGCATCTCTGGATGCACCGCACCACATTCTTTGGCTACCTGGCGTAGGGAGTCTGATCCCCTGATGTGGGTGTCTGCGCCCGGGCGGGAAAAGAAGTATGGGTTATGGTCAGAGATGGAACAGGCCCTTCTGTTCTCCACCAGCACCTCCATCGAAGCAATCATTTCAGGAGTCAAAAGAACCGGCACTTTCCGACTTCTTTTCCCTTTAATTTCAATGCGTTGAAAATGCTGACACAGCTTTTTCTCAAGTTGGGACAGTCCCAGAGCAATGTCAGAATGGATCCCAGTCTTACTTCTTAAGGTAAAGGCTGTCAGTGGCATCTTTGAAACCTCACCTTCCCTTCTTCGATTGAAAATGATGACCTCACAAAGAGTCAAAACTGCCAGTTTAGACCAATGCTTAGACGTTGGCTCACTTATTAGGGTTTGCACATATTCAGGTCGACATACCTCAATATGTGCATGCATGGCTCTAACGTCCTCAGTCAGAGGGAGCAGGTCCGGAGTGTTCCACTTGGCTTGCCGGAGGGTCTGTAGGGCAGCAGAAGAAACACAGACGTCCCACCTCTTCTCAAAAAGCAGCCGGCTTCGTTGGAGGTTTTTAATAAATAGTTCATCAACACAATGCTCCATTTTTGAGTCACATTCAAGAATATCTGCTAGCTTTCTGAGGCTATGGCCGAGTTTGAGGGCCAAGGATGGAGTCTTGTATTGATTTGTTTCCTCATCATATCCAGCCACAGACCTGACTGCATCAATCACATGGTTAAAGTTGGAAGGAATAAAGAAATCCTTAATTGTTTTCAGTTTCCCTGCGGTTTTTGCTTCGTTAATTAACCTACCGACTTCTCTCATTTTCTGCCTAATGTAATCATGCTTTGTCTTATCATGCCCGTGTTTTAAGTACAGGTGCTCTCCGAGTCTCAGAATCCCCTTTTCTGCTTTGACAACACCCGTGACCTCATCCTGATGCATTGCCGAAATTAAAGACCACAGCTTTTTGCTGATGCCCTCCGGTACAGGCTGGGCTAGGGAGCAGAGGGACTGGACCCTACTTCTACCTGGTTTAGCCTGGGCATCTTTCTGTGAAAGCCGGCACCTGGCCACATGCCTCCACAGCGACTTTCGCTTAAGCAATGCCCCACAGTCTATACAGTGCAAAAACTCACTGGATTTAACTGGGGAATTTGGCTGTTTAGCTGGGACTAAAGTTCCAATGCCGGCCTTTAAAACCTCAAAATTGTGCTCACGGTTTCCACTATTCCTGATCAAATCAAACTGAAGTTTACGTGCTTTAGATTTCACAGGTAGAGCCAATGCTCTGGCTACGTCACTTTCATTTCCATGTTTTCTAGTCAAATGACGGGACATTTTGTGGCAGGACATTGAACAGTAGAGGCAGAAGTGTCTCTTGCTGTATACTCGCCCCCCATTTTTCTTCTTTTGCAGCTGCATGATAACAATCTTATTTGCCTTTGGTTCGTCACTTTCCGAGTCTTGAAGAAAAGTGTTTTTGATTTTTCTTTTTCCATACTTTTTTACAGGTTTCTTCTTGACAGTTAAATCGTCAGAATCTGAGTCGACTTCATCAATTAGGGACTCTTGACTAAGCTGCACAAACAACAAATAATTTGTAATCATTCTATATAACAATTTGAAGTCATGACTTGTAGTCAGCACTTACCAGTGGTTTGTAAGCGTGCGCTTCAGTGTGCTCCTCCATGATTTCTTGCAGCCTAATGAACCACACACTTGCACCTTTTTCTAGCCTGACACCTGATTTCCTCTGTTGTGCTGCTCCATGATTGGCTCCAGCCTGCTGGACTGAAATTGCCCCAGTGTGCCCCTCCTTGATATCCCGCAACCCACCACCAGGGTTCCGACACATAACACACTTTTTTCAGGAAAGTAAACCTCCAGGGGTCCTTTCCATATTTTTACAGAGACTGCATAAGGACCGTTAGAAAAGCATTACCCATTGATTATTAAGCTTGGACCAGTGGGGTCCGGTGTTCGGGCCCCACCACGTAAAACCAGTCCCCATGACGTGAGTGGAATCTCAGGTTATGGAACCCACCAGGAGTTGAAAACAAGTGCACACACACAGTAAGTTAACACACACAGTAAGTTAACACACACAGTAAGTTAACACACACTCTCACACACACACGCAGTAAGTTAACACACACTCTCACACACACACCGTAAGTTAACACACACAGTAAGTTAACACACTCTCACACACACGCAGTAAGTTAACACACACTCTCACACACACACAGTAAGTTAACACACACTCTCACACACACACAGTAAGTTAACACACACACACACAGTAAGTTAACACACACACACACAGTAAGTTAACACACACTCACACACACACACAGTAAGTTAACACACACTCTCACACACACACACAGTAAGTTAACATACACTCACACACACACACACTGTAAGTTAACATACACTCACACACACACACTGTAAGTTAACATACACACACACACACACACACTGTAAGTTAACATACACACACACACACACACACAGTAAGTTAACATACACACACACACACACACACACAGTAAGTTAACATACACACACACACACACACACACAGTAAGTTAACACACACACACACACACACACACACAGTAAGTTAACACACACACAGTAAGTTAACACACACACTAAGTTAACATACACTCACACACACAGTAAGTTAACACACACACACAGTAAGTTAACACACACTCTCACACACACAGTAAGTTAACTTACTGTGTGTGTGTGTGTTAACTTACTGTGTGTGTGTGAGTGTATGTTAACACACACTCACACACACACACTGTAAGTTAACATACACTCACACACACACACACAGTAAGTTAACACACACACACACACACACAGTAAGTTAACACACGCACACACACACAGTAAGTTAACACACACACAGTAAGTTAACACACACTCTCACACACACACAGTAAGTTAACACACACACACACACACACTGTAAGTTAACACACACTCACACACACACACTGTAAGTTAACATACACTCACACACACACACACAGTAAGTTAACACACGCACACACACACACTGTAAGTTAACATACACTCACACACACACACACAGTAAGTTAACACACGCACACACACACACAGTAAGTTAACACACACTCTCACACACACACAGTAAGTTAACACACGCACACACACACACAGTAAGTTAACACACACTCACACACACACTAAGGTAAAGCACAATTATGTATTATGAAAGATTCAGTTCATTTTCAAAAACAGATCGGTGACTTTAGAAACACATTGGAAAGACTCACTTGTTTCGCCTTCTTCTTTACCAAATCCTTTCAAATTTTTCCGCAAAACATTTAGAAGTTTTTTTGTAATTTTCTTTTTATTGTCTCTTTTTTTAATCACATTTCGGCCACATTTTGTCACATTTTTGTCACGTTGTCGTCACGTTGTCACATTTTCATCACATTGTCGTCACATTTTTGTCCCGTTATAGTCACATTTTTGTCACATTACGGTCCTATCTTTATCACATTTTTGTCACATTATGGTCACATCTTTGTCACATTTGTCACGTTATCGTCACCTTGTCGTCCTATTATGGTCACATCTTTGTCAAATTTTTTGTTACATTGTCTTCACATTTTTGTCACTTTATCGTCACATTTTTTGTTACATTGTCGCCACATTTGTCACTTTATCGTCACATTTTTTGTTACATTGTCGCCACATTTGTCACTTTATCGTCACATTTTTTGTTACATTGTCGTCACATTTTTGTCACTTTATCGTCACATTGTCTTCATATTATGGCCACATTTGTCACTTTTTCATCTCGTTTTTATCACTCTTATTTTTTTTCCTTTCCCCCGTGTGTACCTACACCCAGTAAAACAAGAGAAAAACAAGGACCAAGAATAAAAAATTAGATAAAACACGAACGTAGTTAAATAATAAGAAACAATCACAAAAGAAAAAAAAAAGAAAATAAACTTTTTGTGGGGTGATTACATTTCCATTGTCTCCAACATTGAGGGTCGCCACAGGTCCTCAAATTCTTTCATTTTGTTCTTTAACCTTGCAGTTACTTTTTCCATATTTAACACATCTTTCATTCTGTCCCACCATTGCTTTGCACGAGGTGGTTGTGGTTCAAGCCAGCAGACTGTAATAATTTTTTTTGCTATTATAATTAACATCCTAATAATCTTCCTTATTTTTATTGGAATATTTTGGGGGATAATACCCAACAAAAACAATTGTACGTCTAAATCAATGTTTACATTAACGATTCTTTCTATCTGTTTTTTTACATTTTCACAGTATTCTTTGAGTTTAGGGCAGTCCCAGAATATGTGTGTATAGTCTCCTACTTGGCCACAACCCCTTCAGCACTTATCAGACATTTTACTGTATTTTGAAATATGCAATGGTACCAGGAAATATCGCATCTTTACTTTCCATTCAAACTCTTTCCATAGCATACTACTAAACAGAAGTAGTTTGAAGCTCACTGTGACTCATTTTCAGATCTTGAGATGCCTGTTTTTGTAAAAAACTAATCAATGAGTTTAGCTTGAACTAAAACTAAATGTACAATCAATATTTGTAGATCCTTATTGTCTTTGCAAGTCCAGATATGAGCCATATATCTCATTACAAAGTTACTGAGCTAGAGGAGTTCAGTTTTTAATGCAAGTCAGTAGGAGCCAGAGCGAGTTGGAGCAAACTTGTTCCATAAGCACTTCCCTTTTGGGCTACATTGAGCTAGCAGCGTTAGCATCGTCCATTTGTATACAGTCTCTGGTCTGTCTACTACAATAGAACCAAAAATAGCGTTTAGTAAGATCAGGATAATTGCTAATCTCTGTGGCCTGGGAGAGATTTGTACAGCTGTGTTTGTGAAAACACACATTTTCTGCAATTACACAGTTCAACAAGGCATTGTCTTAGTGGCATAAGCTTCAGGAAAGGAACAACGTGTGAAAATGACCTCAGCTGGAGTACGTTTATGTAATGTGTGCCGCAGTCATCTGAGGGACTGTGACTGTGCAAAGATGCTATAACGGGACTGGACTTTCCCACAAGAATTAGCTCTTAGCTTTTTGTGCGACTCAGCAGCAGTTTGAACATGATGCTGACTCTATAACAAATGAAAAATCGAATCGTAATGAGAAGGAGGTCTGAGGAATTATGTTTTTTTTAAATCGTGTAGACTTGTCCTCACAAAGTCAAATGTAAGACTAAACCCATTTTTTTTGGGTGGAAAGATCAGTAGATAAAGAGACCAGCGAGAGAGACCAAAAAGCCTATAGGCAAGGGGGGATCAGAGAGGGTGAGAGGGAGAAAGGGACCAGAGTGAGAGAGAGAGACCAAAGAGGGCGAGAGGCTAGGGGGGATCAGAGAGCGCACAAGAGAGAAAGGGACTAGAGAGAGGCCAGAGACGGGAGAGGGAGCAAGAGAAAGAGACTAGAGAGAGACCTGCCTCTCTCTCATTCCCTACCGCTTCCATGGAGCTCTCTGTGTTTGTAACTGCGTCTCCAGCCGCGTCTGTCACAAAAAGGAAACACTTTAAAACCATTCCATTGTCCCCTCAGGGTCTCAGCAGTGTCCCCTCACGGTCTCTGCGCTGTCCCCTCACGGTCTCTGCGCTGTCCCCTCACGGTCTCTGCACTGTCCCCTCACGGTCTTGGCGCTGTCCCCTCACGGTCTTGGCGCTGTCCCCTCACGGTCTCGGCGCTGTCCCCTCACGGTCTCGGCACTGTCCCCTCACGGTCTCGGCGCTGTCCCCTGACCGTCTCGGCGCTGTTCCCTCATTACCGACGCAGAAGCTGTTTTTAGCTCCACATACAATCAAGCTTTATCGATCTCACAATAGACATTTGGCTTCAAAAGTCAGTCCGGGGTCTGTAAATCATAGTCTGTATCTGTAATATTAACGAACGTAGTTACGCCTAACTCCGCCTATTGAAACTGATGTGCCACCGCTTATGGCTTTTATGGGGCTTTTTCAAAATGGCCACGGGGGCTGGAAAAAGTGAAACGCATATCCACGGCGGCTAAACTAGACTGGTCCAGAAAAAAATATACTCCCCTCAGACCAAGATCCGACTTTTGGACCATCCTGCAAAGACATTTTCAAGAGGAAACAAAACGCCATACAAAATCATTGGGTAATTCTCTTTCTGGGTACACCCCCACAGGCCCGGAGTGTACAAGTAAAAAGTGACCATGGCAGTGCGAGTAAACAATATTTATTTTTATAGCGCACAGAGCACCACTATCATGTGTGATATACCACTACGGTGACTCCTTCTGACGGAGAACAGAGTGGCAATGCAAAAATGGGTCAAAAGCAGATAGGTTTCCTTACTGGGCCAATAAAGAACTGGGGGATGGAGACTTCTAATCAGGGTTAAAGAGGAAATTCTGTTGCTATTATTTTTTGGAAATAGATGGACATTGATAAGTGGCTACAACACTCGCTACCAATAGCCATACATGAGTTTCTGCACTTCTTTCATTCCCAAAGGGTCTCAACTGTAAACTTTGAAGCGTAAATCGACTCGAGACAGATGTGAGTTGCCAAAGGAATGATTCTCAAGATCAGGTTTAAGGGCCGCAATAAAAACACAAATGAAATGAAACCGGTTCGACCTTTATTCATAATTGATGTGATTGATCCTTTGAGCCGCGGAGAGTTGTCCTGGCGTTGTGTAAGAGGTGTGAGTGTGTGACCCCCCCCCACAAACACGCACACATATTCTCACACACACACATATTCTCACGCACACGCACACATATTCTCACACACACACACTCACACACACACACACACACACACACACGCATATTCTCACACACACACACACACATTCTTCCATGGGTCTTTGGCTCGCTGCCTCCGTCCTTGAGTTATGTAAAGGTGTTTACGCCTCTTCTTGGACTCCTGTTTCCTGCTCCACAGAAAAACACAACAACAGTTTATATGATGTGGGTCAGACCAGGCTGTACCTGTGCTCCTGGGTTCATCAATATGGGTCAGACCAGGCTGTACCTGTGCTCCTGGGTTCATCAATATGGGTCAGACCAGGCTGTACCTGTGCTCCTGGGTTCAGCAATATGGGTCAGACCAGGCAGTACCTGTGCTCCTGGTTTCATTCAAAAATGTGTTTCTGCTCGTATGTGGGTCATGTGATGAAGGTTATCACATGAAACGAGCCGTGTTTGGGTAAATGAAGCGCTTAATTTTTTTGGGGGAAAAATATGCATGCAATCATTATTGTAATATTTCTTCTCCCTCTCTCCTCTCGGCCTCTGGCCTGTCTCTCTCTGGTCTCCCTCTTTCTCGGTTCTCTCTCTGGTCTCTCTGGCCTCTCTGACCTCTCACCTGTGTTCGATTCCCACATTCAGCAGTTAGACCTGTTTAGACCCGTTTCCATGGCGACGCGCTAGCACACAATGTTCTAACCATGTTCTCGTCTCTGTGTGTGCAGCTCCCACCTCTCTCCCATATCCATCCTCCCCGCCGACTCAGCCCAGTAAGTCCATATGCACCGGCGTCTCCACGGTAACACGCCATCACACCAAACGCACACACGCTGAGGCGACACAATGAGGTTTTGATGATGTCATAACTTTGGTTTCATTCATGAACAAAATGTACCACTGATTTTAGCTTCATTTGCACTTTTATCACTTACACCTTTTACTCACGTTGCTTATTTAGCCTTTAGAAAATAGATTATAGCGTCTCCTCTTTCTGCTGAAACTTTGAGAATTCACCACAAACTCTAAGATTCTGCTTATTTTCTACTGAGTGAGAGAGACCAGAGGGAGTGAGAGAGACCAGAGGGAGTGAGAGAGACCAGAGGGAGTGAGAGAAACCAGAGAGAGAGGGCCCCGAGAGAGACCAGAGGGAGAGAGACTCTGTTGGACCCTGTGTAGTATTTGAGGAAGCGGTCTGTGTGACCTGCGGTGTCTGAGGACGAGGAAGAGTTTGCGTCACATGACTGTCACTCGCACCACACGCCGTGAGAAAACACTAGAGATGAACCCAGACTTCTGCTGCAAAGACAGATGTGGAATCTATATGTGACACATATTTTTACAGTTTTAGCTTCATTTAGTCTGGTCTGTCTCTGGTCTCTCTCTCTGGTCTCTCCCTCTCTGGTCTCTTTCTGGTCTCTCCCTGGTCTCTCTATCTGGTCTCTCCCTCTCTGGTCTCTTTCTCTGGTCCCTCTCTGGTCTCTCCCTCTCTGGTCTCTTTCTCTGGTCTCTCTCTGGTCTCTCCCTCTCTGGTCTCTTTCTCTGGTCTCTCCCTGGTCTCTCTATCTGGTCTCTCCCTCTCTGGTCTCTTTCTCTGGTCCCTCTCTGGTCTCTCCCTCTCTGGTCTCTTTCTCTGGTCTCTCTCTGGTCTCTCCCTCTCTGGTCCCTCTCTGGTCTCTTTCTCTGGTCTCTCCCTCTCTGGTCTCTCCCTCTCTGGTCCCTCTCTGGTCTCTCCCTCTCTGGTCTCTTTCTCTGGTCTCTTTCTCTGGTCTCTTTCTCTGGTCTCTCTCTGGTCTCACTCTTTCTTTCGCAGAAGCACAGGGACTCAGTATTTCTCTGTCTGTCCCAGGATCATAGAGCAGACCATCAGAGCGGCCGTAGAGCATCATCTCCTGGAGCTGAAAACTTCCATCGACCAAGATCTGAGCTTCAAGAATCACAGGTACACAACTGGGACATAGACTTAACACACACGCGCACACACGCGCACACACACACACTTGATACTTTGCGCCATTCGACGTCTGTCTGGATCTCTGTGAATGAACTCTGGGGATAACTTTTAGAGCTTGCACCTTTTTTCTGTCGGTAGGGGATTTCCAAAAGCTTTTAATGAGTTTTTCTGTAATCTGATGGAATAACGGTGATTATGATTGTTTCAGATTAAGTCAAGTGCGATCTGGCCTTTACAGTCACATTACACAAAAGGCTTACACAAAACAGGGGAGGGATTAGGAGGAAGTTTTAGGACCAGACATGTATTTTTATTGTTCTCCTGTATTTAGTTTCTTTGTCACTTTTACACATGTCTGGCTCTGAAAAAGTTTGGAGCCAGCCATAGAGGGAATGAAGCCCAACTGGAAAGTGCTCATAGAAGAAGTTTTTCTCCTATTGACTCACATGTTGAAGTAAACTCTCCAATCTCAGTATCCGTTTCACACTCATCGCTTTGGGTTTGAGAGAGATCAGGGAGAGGGACCAGGGAGAGGGGCCAGAGAGAGAGGGACCCGAGGGAGAGGGACCCGAGAGAGAGGGGTGCCCGAGAGAGAGGGGTGCCCGAGAGAGAGGGGTGCCCGAGAGAGAGTGGTGCCCGAGAGAGAGGGGTGCCCGAGAGAGAGGGGTGCCCGAGAGAGAGAGGTGCCCGAGAGAGAGAGGTGCCCGAGAGAGAGAGGTGCCCGAGAGAGAGAGGGGCCCGAGAGAGAGAGGGGCCCGAGAGAGAGAGGGGCCCGAGAGAGAGAGGTGCCCGAGAGAGAGAGGTGCCCGAGAGAGAGAGGTGCCCGAGAGAGAGAGGTGCCCGAGAGAGAGAGGTGCCCGAGAGAGAGAGGTGCCCGAGAGAGAGAGGGGCCCGAGAGAGAGAGGGGCCCGAGAGAGAGAGGGGCCCGAGAGAGACCCTCGTCCTCAAACCGATGCAGCGACCTGTACAAGAAGAATTTTTCCCATTCTGAACATTGCGTATGAGGCGGACTGTGGCTCCGGTTACACACAGGCCACCGCTAACAAGACAACTGTAAATGCCAACGCACAACAGCTGCACAAGCACAACAACAACTTTCACCCAGGACCCTTTTAAAGCTGGGGTACCTGACTTTCAAACCACACAATATCAAGCCATGTACTAAAACAGCAGTAAAATCAGCTTCCAGCCTAAACAGTCCAATAGGGACTCAGGGGGGGTCTCTCTCACACTAAAGATGTTTATAATAAGATGGAGATTACATGTTGTGGTCGGATCTGTCTTGAAACTGGCCTTTGAGCCTGAAGGTCGTGGGTTCGAGGCCCACCACAAGACTTTCTACAGACTCCCACTGATGTCTGCTGTGTGCCCCAGGGCAGCTGTGGCTACGGTCGTAGTTTATCACCACCGTGTTTGGAGTGAAAGAATGATGACATGTGAAGCGTCTTTTGAGAGTCCAAAAAAGCACTATATAAAACCAGAGCATAATTATTATTATTATTAAAGTTTACTTTTCACACAGGGAATAAAAACATGAAAAACACTGGAACAGGTCAGTAACACAAAAGCAATATGGAATGAAATGGGGCAGACATTTTCTATTGAGATAAACTTGTATTAGTTATGTAGAAAACCAGGGTACCCCAGCTTTAATTTGAGTAGTTTTCAACCTTTTTAGTAAATTTTATTTCCTGCTATTTAAAAACAAAACAGAGTTAGGTCTTTCCTTAAAAAGCCTCAAACTTCCCCGTGCAGTGCGTGGAAAGCCCTGAGCCTTATTTGGCCTCTGTGTGAAGTTCCCTCTGTTATTTTTTCCAGGATCAGTGCGACGGAAGCATGCGGTCGTCACGGTGACAGAGGTCAACAAACGCAAGATCTGCGCGACGCCGAGGCTCCGGCCGCGGGAAGCCATGAAGAGGTGAGAAACGAGTGGCCGGGAAGTCTGACCAGACTGAGATAAAGTCCTGAAACTACGAGAGAAGGAAGACGACTCAAAACTCAAAGACAATCAATAATCTCAAATATTTGTACACCGCAAAAAGCAGGACTTAGGCAGGACTTAGGCAGGGCTGAGGCAGGACTTAGGCAGGACTTAGGCAGGGCTGAGGCAGGACTTAGGCAGGACTGAGGCAGGGGCAGGGGCAGAGGCAGGACTGAGGCAGGGCTGAGGCAGGACTTAGGCAGGACTGCGGCAGGGGCAGGGGCAGAGGCAGGACTGAGGCAGGGCTGAGGCAGGGCTGAGGCAGGGCTGAGGCAGGGCAGGGGCAGAGGCAGGGGCAGAGGCAGGGCAGAGGCAGGGCAGAGGCAGGGCAGAGGCAGGGCAGAGGCAGGGCAGAGGCAGGGCAGAGGCAGGGCAGAGGCAGGGCAGAGTAGAGCTGTAAGTAGAGCTGTAACAAAAAATCAAAAGAAGCAAAAATGTTTCGTACTCTGCAAAAACTACAAATGTGACTCACCAGTGAGACCAGATTCAAAGACAAAGTATTTTGTATTATTTTGGAATCTTAGAAAATAATGAGACTATTTACTCTCATTTCATGTTTTATAATAAGAAGTAATATCTTCAGTAGAAAATATATAGTACAAGTTTGAAAGGTCAAGAGTCATCAAAGTGAGGGCTAAAAATCATGCTTTTAATGTCATCTTAATGGGATTAGCTCGCCATCTACTGACCGCAGCAGGAACTACACCCTCCTTCCATCCTCCAACACATGTCTGGGCATGTTCACGTCAGCTTCTGTGATTGGTTCTTCAGAGTGATGCGTCCAACTTAGACTTACTCAAAGCGTGAAGGAGGCAAAACACAGCTCCAGGTCTGGTTTATGAGGGAACTATTTGGATACAAGTCTATTTAATGTCTGTTTACAAAGACATTATCCAAATGTAAACACCGGGATCATAGAGATTTGAGCAGAGACTGGGACTGGGAGAAGGGACTGGGGGCAGGGACTGGGAGCAAGGACTGGGAGCAAGGACTGGGAGCAAGGACTGGGAGCAAGGACTGGGAGCAAGGACTGGGAGCAAGGACTGGGAGCAAGGACTGGGAGCAAGGACTGGGAGCAAGGACTGGGAGCAAGGACTGGGGCGGGGACTTGGGGCAGAGAGACTGGGAGCAAGGACTGGGACTGCAGCAGGGACTGGGGCAGAGACTTGGGCAAGGACTGGAGCAGAGACTGGGACTGGAGTAGGAACTGGAGCAGAGACTGGGACTGGAGCAGAGACTTGGGCAAGGACTGGGGCAGGAACTGGGACTGGGGCCAGAGAGGAGACCGATCTAACCACTGTATTGTTATTAAAGCTGGACTCAGATCCTCCCCCAAATCCACGCTTCTATATTTTGCTTCTCAAACATCGACTCCCATCTTCAGATATTTCCTGTCTTAGTCTAATTTTATGCGAGCTCAGTGTTGGACGATGTGTGAGAAATGCTGTATTTGTGTTAGGATCCGGAGGCCACCCCAGAGGAAAGCTCCAGGATGGACCTGGATCAGAACAGCATCAACACTGCCAGGTAACGGCCACAGCTCTTTTCACACATAATCTCCTAATTCCAGGTCTGTTTTAGAATCTATTTTAGTTTTCTGGTAAAGAACTACAACATGTTGTGTATGTGTGTGTTCAGGCAGGACAATCAACCTTGTGAAACCATGGGGGAAACCATGGGGGAAACCGACATCGACTGCTGTGTGAGTTTTGAAAGTCCATTTAACCCTTGTGTTATGTTAAGGGTCAATTTGACCCATTTCAGTTTTTGTGTTGATCAAAGTACTGGTTATCCTTTCTTTTTCTTGCTGAAATTTGGTGACTTTTCCTCATCTAGGGTCATGAACTGGTGTGTAAAATCTGGACACTTTGATGTGTAGTGGAATGTCTGTGCAGAGTTTGTATACAAAGATGATGTTGAGGGTCATTTTGACCCAGACACTTTAATGTGGGTAAATAGTTGTTCAGATCCAAAAAAACATGTCTCTTTGACATTGTATTTTGATTACCTCTGAGAGCCAGGTGTGTGAAGAGAGGGAACTTTCTCACACTTGTCCTTGTCAGTGTTCTCATGTCATCTCTTTTGCCTAGCGTACATCGGACTGGCAACTCGTTTTATCCGTCGCATTTGAGTTGCTGCCCCGCACACATTGACGATCTGGTGAAAACGGGCAACTTATAGTAGCAAGCCAGTCTCGGGAATAACAGCGCGGACATCGACAGCAACTGGCCTCAACTACAGTGTGTTTTCTGGCATAAACTGTGGAGGGCGCGCAATACACACATGTTGTTGGAGCGCGCCACGGAGCGTGCACATCGGGTGATATCTCCGGATCTGAGTACAACTAGTTGCCGAAAAGTAGAACACGGGCAACTGACTGAAACTGGAGATCGACTGTTTATCTCCAGTTGTAAGAGCGCTCACATCGACCGATTTCAGCAACAGATCATCTTCATCATCTACTCTCAGTTGCCAAAACTAGTTGTCTCCAGTTACTCTGTCGATGTGCGCTAGGCTCTAGACAAATTCACCAAAAATTAGCTCCAGAAGGATGACATCGGAGAATTTATCACAGATTTTAAACTGGGATAATGATGTAGAGGAAGAGATTTCAGAAACAGAGGATTTTTCAGAGAACAGAGAAAAGGAAAACAGGATGAGAAAAAGGAAGGAGAAAGCATGGCAGGAGGAAAGGAGGGAAGAATTGTCATTTTGACCCGAGAGGAGGAGAGGAAGATTAGACTAAATATTTCTTAAATATAGCGTTGGAATTAAAAATGTATTGTATGTCACTTTTCTAAATATTTATATAACCTAAAATAAAGTTGTTACTGGTTTTTACCTGTTTTCTTGACTGTTTTGAGTGCATTTACACAGTACGGGTCAAAATGACCCGCAACATAATCAATATCATTTTTTTTCAACATAATACAAGGGTTAAAGAGACAGTGTACATTTATATCACAGATAACCGGTCACATGGTATGTTTTCTGATCAACCGTCTAAAGTTATTCTAGATTAACAACACAAAGTTAGTTATTCTAGATTAACAATACAACATTTGTTATTCTAGATTAACAATACAAAGTTAGTTATTCTAGATTAACAACACAAATGAGTCACACAGACTGAAGCAAAACATTTAAACACATATTTAGGAAGAGTCACTGTCCTCTCTCTGGTTTCTTTTTCTGGTCTCTCTGGTCTCTCTCACTTTATCTCTCTCTGGTCCTTCTGGTCTTTCTCTTTGGTCTCTGTCTGTCTGTCTGGTGTCTCTCTGGTCTCTCTCTGGTCTCTCTCTCTCTGGTCTCTCTCTCTCTCTCTGGTCTCGCTATCTCTGATTTCTCTCTGGTCTCTTTAACTCTCTCTCTCCCTTGTCCAGGACTTGGATTCATGTCGGTGCGATCAGAACGCCAACACCAGCGAACAACACAACCGGAACCACCCGTCGCCGTGCCAACCGCATCACCCCGGCCCCTCCCCTCACCTGCAGCTGTTCCCTGACGACCAATGGGAAGGTACGGAAAACTCCAGAACAACGTTAGTCCGGGTTTGAAAAAGGGCTCTTCATTCACCCGTCAGAAGTTGTACAAACTGATTTCCCCGGAAGGTTCCTGGGCGACTGGAAAGCAGGAGCTAAAGTCGATTATTGTGTGAATGCTTCCAAAAAAGGGAAAACGAAAGTAAAAAAGTAGCACTGGTAGTTGAATCACAAATATAGTGGTTGTTCATAGAGGAACTACAATTGTGTATGAAAGTGTTCAAACCCCAGGCAGAAATGTCTGTTTTTGTCCATATTTTTGAGGTTTCTTACATTTTTAAATTATACAAGTTCATGCAGCAGTTCATGCAAGGAAGCCCAGGAATGTACAGGCATTGGAGGCTGAAGGAGCAGCTTTGCCATAAGCTGCTTTCTCTCTGGTCTCTTTCTCTCTTCCATCTCCTCTCTTACGGCAAAGAGACACCAGAGAGGGAGACACCAGAGAGGGAGACACCAGAGAGGGAGACACCAGAGAGGGAGACACCAGAGAGGGAGACACCAGAGAGGGAGACACCAGAGAGGGAGACACCAGAGAGGGAGACACCAGAGAGGGAGACACCAGAGAGGGAGACACCAGAGAGGGAGACACCAGAGAGGGAGACACCAGAGAGGGAGACACCAGAGAGGGAGACACCAGAGAGGGAGACACCAGAGAGGGAGACACCAGAGATAAAAGTGCTTCTGATTTCATTCATTTTCTCCAAAATATGGCCAAAAACAAACAAAATTTCTGCCTAACTTCTACCATTTCACATACTGCCATAAATCTTACCTCGTCTCTCTCCATCCTCTTCCTCCTCCGTCTGTGTGTGTCTGTGTCTGTATTTGTGTTTCTGTGTGTATTTGTGTGTCTGTGTGTCTCTGTGTGTGGTCACTAGCTCCTCTCCTCTCTCATGTCCACCTCCCTCCCATAGACTTCTCATGTATGCACCTGCAGAGAGGAGGCCAGGGTAAGTGCCATGTCACAGTCTGTACCATCGCTCTCATCACAGACACACCATGTGCAGACCATGTGTTACCACTGACCACAAACGCGCCTCTATTATGCTATAGTATGGTTGTTTATTGCATGTTGGTCAGAGAGGGGGGGAGAGAGAGAGAGTGGCCAGAGAGAGAGCCAGAGGCTAGAGGCTAGAGGGAGAGGAGAGGCCAGCGGGAGAGGAGAGGCCAGAGGGAGAGGAGAGGCCAGAGGGAGAGGAGAGGCCAGCGGGAGAGGAGAGGCCAGAGGGAGAGGAGAGGCCAGAGGGAGAGGAGAGGCCAGAGGGAGAGGAGAGGCCAGAGGGAGAGGAGAGGCCAGAGGGAGAGGAGAGGCCAGAGGGAGAGGAGAGGCCAGAGGGAGAGGAGAGGTCAGAGGGGAGAGGAGAGGCCACAGGGAGAGGAGAGGCCACAGGGAGAGGAGAGGCCACAGGGAGAGGAGAGGCCAGGGAGAGGAGAGCAGGAGAGGAGAGGCCAGAGTGAGAGGAGAGGCCAGAGTGAGAGGAGAGGCCAGAGTGAGAGGAGAGGCCAGAGTGAGAGGAGAGGCCAGAGTGAGAGGAGAGGCCAGAGTGAGAGGAGAGGCCAGAGTGAGAGGAGAGGCCAGAGTGAGAGGAGAGGCCAGAGTGAGAGGAGAGGCCAGAGTGAGAGGAGAGGCCAGAGTGAGAGGAGAGGCCAGAGTGAGAGGAGAGGCCAGAGTGAGAGGAGAGGCCAGAGTGAGAGGAGAGGCCAGAGTGAGAGGAGAGGCCAGAGTGAGAGGAGAGGCCAGAGTGAGAGGAGAGGCCAGAGTGAGAGGAGAGGCCAGAGTGAGAGGAGAGGCCAGAGTGAGAGGAGAGGCCAGAGTGAGAGGAGAGGCCAGAGTGAGAGGAGAGGAGAGAGAGGAGAGGCCCAGAGTGAGAGGAGAGGCCAGAGTGAGAGGAGAGGCCAGAGGGAGAGGAGAGGCCAGAGGGAGAGGAGAGGCCAGAGGGAGAGGAGAGGCAGGAGAGAGAGGCCAGAGGGAGAGGAGAGGCCAGAGTGAGAGGAGAGGCCAGAGTGAGAGGAGAGGCCAGAGTGAGAGGAGAGGCCAGAGTGAGAGGAGAGGCCAGAGTGAGAGGAGAGGCCAGAGTGAGAGGAGAGGCCAGAGTGAGAGGAGAGGCCAGAGTGAGAGGAGAGGCCAGAGTGAGAGGAGAGGCCAGAGTGAGAGGAGAGGCCAGAGTGAGAGGAGAGGCCAGAGTGAGAGGAGAGGCCAGAGTGAGAGGAGAGGCCAGAGTGAGAGGAGAGGCCAGAGTGAGAGGAGAGGCCAGAGTGAGAGGAGAGGCCAGAGTGAGAGGAGAGGCCAGAGTGAGAGGAGAGGCCAGAGTGAGAGGAGAGGCCAGAGTGAGAGGAGAGGCCAGAGGGAGAGGAGAGGCCAGAGGGAGAGGAGAGGAGAGGCCAGAGGGAGAGGAGAGGAGAGGCCAGAGGGAGAGGAGAGGAGAGGCCAGAGGGAGAGGAGAGGAGAGGAGAGGAGGGGAGAGGCCAGAGGGAGAGGCAAACAAATTCCTGGTTCCAGACCGTGATCCGGATCAAGGTTTTTTTCTGGTCCCATTTCTGAGATTTCATTTTGTACAACTTTGCCCATAACTTGTCGATGTTTGACCCTTAGACTATGGTAAGAGTGAAATACTGACATCGCCCTCTCTGGTCTCTCTCTGGTCTCGCTCTCTCTGTGTCCTCTCTCTCTCTGTTCTCTCTCTTTCTCTGTGTCCTCTCTCTCTCTGTTCTCTCTCTTTCTCTACGTCCTCTCTCTCTCTGTTCTCTCTCTTTCTCTACGTCCTCTCTGGTCTCTTACCAGATTATATACATTTTGAACACAACGGTTAGTCATTTTCCATAGATGTAAATCAGAAATGTTCCCCAGCCTCTCTCCTCTCTCTCTCCTTTTTTCTCCTCTCTCTCCCCTCTCTGTCCTTGTCGACTTTGTCCTCTGCTGTGTCTTTTTCGCTGACGCCGACACAAAGGGTTTGAAAGACTTTAGAGGAGAAACTGCTGGGGCAGAGAGAGAGAGAGCAGAGACATGGGAATGTGTTCTACTCTTTGTTATCAAGTGTAATCTAAATGTAAAGGAGAGAGATGAAGACGAGAGAAACCCCTGACTCTGTGTTGTCCTGCTGCAGACCCCGTCCCGGCCTTCAAGTCGTGGCAGGGAGAGAGTGACAGCGGCGAGGCCCAGCTCTCCCCTCTGGCCGGGCGCATGGTGGGCCTCCCGCCGCTGCTGCTGCTGTCGGAGGAGGGGGAGGAGGGGGAGGGGGAGGAGGGAGGGGAGGGGGGGGGGAGGTCCCAGCAGCTCTCTCCCTCCTCCGCTCGCTCTCACCCTCACGCTCTCGCCCGACGCTTCCTGGACTTTGGAGCTCACAGCGCACAGAGGTTTCTACAGCAGGACGAC